>MU665061.1:5342-69086 GCA_026770625.1 Nicotiana glauca
TCTCCCAAGTGGCGACTCTGAAACTAAATAAATAAATCCCGTCCCGACTGTCCTTAAATTGGAAAAACTCCTTCCTTTTATTATATCCCTTCTCGGGGTGTAGTAAATAGTAAAGGCTCGTAAAAAGGAGGTGTGACAATTACAGGAAGCAACAATGATCTGTTAGTCAAAACCAAAGAAGACCTTCAGAAAAAGTCAAGATGAAAGACCTAGGGAAACTAAAATTCTTCTTAGGCATTGAATTTTCCAGGTCAAACAGAGGAATCAGAGGAAGTATTCTTTGGAGTTGATCTCTGAACTTGGCTTAGGAGGATCAAAGATAGCTGGAACTCCTTTGGAGTACAATCAAAAACTTCCTTCAATCGAGTATGATAGAACATCTAACAATGGTGCGGGTCATAAATATCCTATACTAAATGATGCTGGAGAATATCAAAGGCTTGTAGGGAGACTTTTGTACTTGACCATGACTAGGCCAGATATCTCATTTGGACTACAGGTGCTGAGTCAGTATATGAATGCCCCAAAAAAATCACACATGGAAGTTGCTCTATGGTTTGTTATCTGAAAGCATCACCAGGTCTGGGACTCCTAATGCCATCAACAGAGACTAAATATCTACAAGCATTCTGTGACTCTAATTGGGGCTCTTGCTTGCAGACTAGGAGATCTGTCACCGGCTATCTTGTAAAATTTGGAGAGGCCTTGGTGTCATGGAAGTCAAAGAAACAAGAAACTGTATCCAGAAGTTCAGCTGAAGATGAATTCAGAAGCATGGCATCCAATCTGGTTGAATTTGCATGGCTAATAGGTTTGTTAAGGAAACTTGGAATTGAACTGCACCATCCTGTTGATCTGTTTTGTGATAGCAAAGCTACTATCCAAATAGCAGCAAATCCTATATTTCATGAACGAACCAAATACATAGACATAGATTATCACTTTATGAGAGAAAAAATAAGCCAATGAGTAATTACAACTCATCAACTCTCAACAAGGATCAGCTAGCAGATTTCTTGACTAAGAGCATTGGGAAAGAAAGCACGAAGTCTTGTTGAATTAAATTGAAGTTGAAAATATATTCAAAGCATCAGCTTGAGGGGGAGTGTTGAGAGCATAGCAAGCTGACGTGTAGTAGTTAGTTAGTTAGCTAATGAGTTGGTTATTTATGTTAAAAGTAAGCTTAGTCAGTTAAAGTAGTAGTTAGCCGATATATATATATATATATATGAGGTACACCTCATTACTGTAGTATTCAAAAGAAAGGAGAATCCCTTTGATTTCTCTGCAAGTTTTCTTTAGTTTTTCTTGTCTCTATTACTCTATCAATTTCACTCTCGTTCATTGATAAATTTGACAACTCAAAACTATGATAATTGAGCCATAGCTTTTTCATGCTCCTATATGAATCTTCACTATTCATATCGCTCTATTTAAATCGTTCTTGTCTAATATTATGCAAAATAATCTCTCTCGCATTAAAAGTTACGTACATTTTATACATGCCAACATGTATATAAGTTTGTGACAAGGCTAAGAAAATCATAACCAATTGTGGAAAACGTTGCCTCCTATAGCAAAGGTATACATCTTATTTATTACAAACCAAAAATATTTTAAATATTATTTTCTATAACTACCTTTTATATTTTATAGAAAAATAGGTATTTATGGCATATACTACCATTGAAGCATGAAATACACTATTTATGTTTTTCCTCTCTCTTTCTTTCAATTAACACACAATTCTCTCTTAGAATTTTTCTTCTGTCTCTCTCTCTTTCTTCTCTCTCTCTTCGAGCAAAATAGGCTGAATCCTCTAGGGTTACTGCAACTGAATATTTGGAGGTGTGGATGAGAAGAAAAACAACAGTCGCTCGTTGTTAGATCAAGTAACTAGAATCTTCTCGTCTATAAACCGCTTCATGAAAGTGATTTCAAGATAGAACGTGCCTTCACCTTATAACAGAGAGGCATAATGTTGAGCAATCAACTAATTACAATACAGTCAACACAAGGTGTCTTTTGCAATACGCTCCGTCTATCTATAATCACATACATTCAACATAAGGAGTCTTGGCCGGAAAACGCCATCTCCGACGAACTTTCTTCTCTTCTTTGCTATTTAGTCACATACATTGATATAAATACATTATATTATATACAAATTCACTCAAACACATTGTATTATTGTATAATATATATATTTTTTTTGCTTGTATTTATGTATATCGAAGGTCTGTGTTATTTCAGTACAGCTAAATACACATGTATTCATGCATACTGTACATACAGTATGCATGAATACATGATATAAATATTGAAATACACTGAATACAATTACTAAAAAAGAATATAATATAAACAGTGAATATATTTAATTTTAAAATACAGTAAAATATAGTAAAATACACTGAATGCAAATAGAAATACAGTGAAACCAATGAAATATTGAATACAGCAGTGATAACATGTATTAAGAATAACTAAAATACTGTTAATATAAATATATTTGAATACACTGAATATAAAATAGTGAATACAATAAATACAAACATTGAATCTAATGAATGCAACCGTAAAAAAAATTAAATCACACGAAACACAAAAGTTAAATACAACAGTCATATACAACTGAAAAATTATTCTAATTAATTGGGTTGATAATAAGGCATGTTAGAATTGATTTTGTTGAGTTATATTAGGAGTGTATCACGCTAATTGATATTATTTTCGTTATTAGACAACTGGACAGACCTATTTTTAAGGTAATTGGCGTTACTATATTTATGAATACATGGCGCGAATACATGTGAATACATGCGCGTACAGCTGGACTGCCTTGATTTTTAGGCGCCTTTTGCTGCTGTATTCATGAATACAGCAGCGCGAATACAGCGAATACACTACCGTAACAACTGAATAGTAGCTATAGGAAGTAATTATGTATATGGTAGTTAAGGAAGTTAATAGCCATTAAACAATAGTGGTTTCTGCAAATTCCTCTTAATTGTATGGACCAAAAGTTTAACAACTTGAGCTTGTTTGGATGGTTGTTACCAATTGTATTATATCGTATTGTTACTTTAGATACAATATTTATTTTGATTGTATTCTTAAATCCATTGTTATATAACAATGAAAATGTGATGACCCGACAGGTCATCTGACGATAGGCTATAATTACATATCTTAGTCGATTATTACAATCTAATTTACTGCACTATAGTTGAGTTTGCTCTTTAATCGCTTGTGTTTTGCACTAACGGTATGTTTTATGCTTTGTAGGAGTGATTTCGAGCTATATAGATGTTATAGAATGAAATTAAGTGATTTGGAGCTTTGAAGTCTGAGTAAGAGCTCGAGGCATTAAGCCGGGATCGGGTTCGGGGGTCAAATTTGATAATTAAGCACGAACGAAGACTCGAGGAGACATATTGTGCAATGTCTAGTAAAATGAATATAACATTTTGTTCAGAACTTCATTTGGGCTCCACAATATATGGTGGGAAAGCTAATTCAAAGGGCTACAACTTTCATGTTTTACATTTTCCCAAATTCCAAACGGAACAGGGTGAAACATGCGGTCAAAACCGCGACTGCGGGTTTGAGGCAGTATATACCGCGGTTGACCGCGGTTTACCGCGGCCGCGACAGTTCAGACATGAAATATTGTCCTTTTTCGCGTAGAAGAAGGTATACTTATTTAGACTCGACCCTACTTGATATATATACATGTAAAATGGTATTTTAAAGGAGTTGGACACACTTTTGACATAAATTAGACCTAAGGAGGCTAAGGAGACTGGAGATTCGACCTAAGGAGGCAGAGACACACAAGAGGAGCAAGGCGGGGAATTCTTCTATGAGCTTTTTCTTCCTCTTCCTAATTTTTATTGTTGGTTATGACTTTTAGTATTGTAGTTTTACATGCTATTATGAATAGCTAATTTGTTATCTAGGGTTTTGATGGAACCTTTTGTAGGATAAATTCTTGTTATGCTTTTATATATTTGAGCCGTAGTATTTTCTCTATTTGTTCAACTATGTGCTTGTTGTAGTTAATTGACAGGATCCTCAATTAGCTGTGTTTATTTAGTGTGCATAACTCGGGAGAGAGTGCATATTTAGGTCAATTGTTGAAAAACACCACTCCCAAAGTATAAGAGGGATCTATAACTGCGGGTTTAAAGGCGGGATTAGGAATGAAACCTTGGGTGCAATCTAAAGTGAGATGTAATAAACAAATCCAACTAGCATAACTCGGGAGAGATCGTCTAGTAAATTATTGTAATTACTTGGGAGAGATTTACAGTAGGAGGAGCGCTCATGATTTGTAGAGAATATTTAGGTGAAATTATTAAAAAACATAGCGAGAAGGATTCCGACAATTGGGGAAATCATAACTCTAGACCTCCCTAATATTTTCTCCAACATGTAGCATCTTTAGTGTTAATTTATTATTTTAGTTTGTTAGTTAGTTAGTTAAACACAAGAATCTGAATATCTATAAGTTAGGAATTGTTCAATCTTGTCTTCTTAGTGATATTAAACAGATACAGCTAAACCTTAGTTCTTTGTGGGATTCGACTCCGGACTTGTAAACCGAATTATATTTGCAACGACCGCTTAGTCCTTTTTATAAGGCATAGTTGGACGTGATCAAATTTTGGCGCCGTTGCCGGGGAACTAATGGTGTAGTTGTAGCTGTATATATTGCTAGGGTTTAAGTTTGAATTTTTATTTTGTTTTGTTTGTTTTGTATTTTTTTTATATAACTGTTCATTTGAGAAACATGACATCTTGGAATTATGGGAATTTAGGTATAGATAATTCTACTATTTATCCTCATACATATTGTGAAGGAAGCCACCCGTATCAAAATTATCAAAATATTTCCAAGAGCGAGTTATGTGCACCAACTCAATCTTATTTGTGGAATGTGTGTCATGTGTGTGGTGGTAAAAATGGTCACTTTAATGGTTGTGCTTACATTTCTTATCTTCCCCAAATCCCTTACTATGATGGTTCTACCTTTTTTTGTGAAGTTAATAGGAACAAAGAACCCGGGGATGCAGACCTGAAGGAGATCAGGGATATGCTAAAGTGCCTTCTGGAACAAAACAATGAGAAACAATTGCACATAGAAAGGCAAGAGGCAACTATTCGCAAGTTGGAGGCTCAATTGAGTCAAGTGGTTGGAGCTTTTAATGCTCAACAAGCCAATATTGTGGATAGTAGCCAAGAAGAGCATGAATTTGAGGTGTTAATTGGGGAGGTCAATGTAGAATATCAACAACTTAGCCAACTACAATTTGAGGATGTCAATGTTGATGAAGTGAGACTAGAGTCAGCCAAGGACATTGAGGATACAAATTTTGTTAACTCTAGTATCATTGGAGTTGAGGTTGTTGAAAATCCTGAAGTTCATGTGTTTGAGCACAATGGTCCACACTCCAAGCATTTTTCCACATTATGTTTGGATGATGATATGGAAATAGAGTCATCTGAACCAATCGAAGAGTCAAGGAATGAGGAACAAGGTGCATATATTCTGGAATTCTTCTTGCCAGAAAGTTAGGATTACATACCTCATACAAAGGCCAAGGAGTATAGAATAATACATTATTTCCTTGGGCCAGTTAGATCCGTTCCACCGCCCCATGACCATAATCATAAGCTTGAATCAAAACTTGGGGTTCAATTCATAAGCTCGAGGTGGAGGAAAAAAGTGATTCGCGTCGTGCCGCGACATTAAATCAAGCGCTTGTTGGGAGGCAACCCAGATTTATTGCTTTCTTTTATTTATTTTTTATTGTATTATTTTTGTAGTGTCAATTTTTTATTTTTCAGGAGCATGGAAAGCAAAGGTATTGGAAGGACCAAGCTTGGGAGAAGTCTGAGTACCCCATAAGTTATTAGTGCTTCGGCCTTTGGCCTACCAGGGAGTCTCTTTTACCCTTTTATTAGTTATGGTATGCGTTGGGGACAATGCACCATTTTAAGTGTGGGTGAGGAGATTGTGTGGGTGACTTTCTATGCTATTTTAGTTGTGTTAGTTTAATTGAATAATTTTTTTTTAAAAAAAAGATTGGACTTTTCCCGGCGATGGATCTATTAGACAATTTTCTTGAGAGATTTAAGTCTAAAGAAAAAAAAGATTTTCTTTTGTTAGGTAGTATAGCAATTACTCCTTGGTTCTTCTTTAAACCACGGTTCTTTTCCAAGGGTTTTATTTGAACCGGGTGTAGTTAATTTTATTTTTTTGGGAGTAGGAGTCATTGTGTTGTGCTTTGAATTGAAGTAATATCTCTTGACTTGGTTATACCTTGAGAATAGTGAGTACTTTTATTGTGACGCTTAGGCTCAATTTTTTACTCTTATAGAGGTACCTTAAATTGTATTATCTTAACTTTGCTTAACTGCTTTGACTAGAGTGTATATGAATCCAATCCTGAGTGAGTTATGTGCCATGTGTGTGTAACGTTTTGCGTTATTCAGTGCATTGCATTTGATGCCTAGAACTTGCCTCGTGTGTTTGCAAAGCGAAATAGTAGTTTTGTTCATTCTTGGAAGTGATATAGGCATTTCTTTATTGAGCCAGATATGTATATTTTATCCACCTAATTATTATGTATCGTAGTTAACCCCTTTGAGCCTGTAATCTTGTTTCTTTGGCAACCACATTACAAGCCTTACCCATTTGTTTGAGTTAACCATCTATTTGAACCATTGTAACCTCTCATGAGCACTTGAATTATTATGAACTATGTAAAAGTTAAAATGTGGGGTGGTTGGTTTGGCGTTTGAGTGGAACTAATGAAATAAGGAGAAAAGTACACTATTTTGAAAAATTAAGAGCTACTTGAATTGGAAAAAAAATCCTTGATAAGTGGTGGCTCTTGATGTAAGTGTGCTTAAAGAAGAATGGGGTAATATACATTGATGTGAAGGTGGAGTTTTGGTTTGATATAAGTATGGGGTTNTAAATAAAGTCCTAATTGATCCTTGATTGAATGAGCTCGATTAATGAAGTAGTACACTACGGGCAAGCTTATGGTGCATTTTTTGTGGCATATGAATATTATTTCTGAGAGTGAATGAATTCTTTATATCTTGAGTTCCTAAGTGTTCTTAAATTTTATTGTGTGGAACTACTCTCTTGTGTTGTGTGAGGGAATTTGATTCATGAAGGAAAGGTAATGTCATTGACCTCTATGTTAGCGTAAATGGGTGAGTTGTGAATAATGCGTGGTACTTGTGAGTCAAATATTGAGGTGAAGATGTTACGCTTTTGTGCTTAGTCTATTTTAAATATTCTTGGTGTGATGAGTAAGGAAAATTGTTTAAAAAGGTCGTATCTATTAAAAAAATGTAGTTTGATTGCTCGAGGACGAGCAATAGTTTAAGTGTGGGGTGTTGACGATAGGCTATAATTACGTATCTTAGTCTATTATCACACTCTAATTTACTGCACTTTAGTTGAGTTTGCGCTTTAATCGCTTGTGTTTTGCACCAACGGTATGTTTTATACTTTGTAGGAGTGATTCCAAGCTATATAGATGTTATAGAATGAAATTTAGTTATTTGGAACTCTGAAGTCTGAGTAATAGCTCAAGGAATTAAGCCGGGATCGGGTTCGGGGGACAAATTTGATAATTAAGCACGAACGAAGACTCGAGGAGGCATATTGTGCATTGTCTAGTAAAATGCCCATAACATTTTGATCAGGACTCCATTTGGGCTCCACAATATATGGTTGGAAATCTAACTCAAAGGACTACAATTTTTATGTTTTACGTTTTCCCAAATTCCTAATGAAACAGGGTGACAAATTCGGTCAAAACCACGACTGCGGGGCTGAGGCAGTATATACCTCGATTTACCACGGTCGCGGCAGTCTAGACGTGAAATATTGTCCTTTTTCGCATAGAAGAAGGTATAATTATTTGGGCTCGACCCTACTTGGTATATATACATGGAAAAATGGTATTTTAAGGGAGTCGGACACACTATTGACATAATTTAGACCTAAGGAGGCTAAGGAGACCGGAGATTTGACCTAAGGAGGCAGAGACACAAGAGGAGCAAGGCGGGGAATTCTTCTACGAGTTTTTCCTTCCTGTTTCTATTTTTCATTGTTTGTTATGACTTTTAGCATTGTAGTTTTACATGCTATTATGAATAGCTAATTTGTTATCTAGGGTTTTGATAGAACCTTTTGTAGGATAAATTCTTGTTATGTTTTTATATATTTGAGCCGTAGCATTTTCTCTATTTGTTTAACTACGTGCTTGTTATAGTTAATTGACAGGATCCTCAATTAGTTATGTCTATTTAGGGTGCATAACTCGGGAGAGAGTGCATATTTAGGTCAATTATTGAAAAACACCACTCCCAAAGTATAAGAGGGATCTATAACTGTGGGTTTAAAGGCGGGATTAGGGATAACGAAGTCTTGGGTGCAATCTAAAGTGAGATGTAATAAACAAAGCCAGCTAGCATAACTCGGGAGAGAGCGTCTTGTAAATTATTGTAATTACTCGGGAGAGATTTACGGTAAGAGGAGCGCTCATGATTGGTAGAGAATATTTAGGCAAAATTATAAAAAAAATATAATTGGAAGGATTCCGACAATTGGGGAAATCATAACTCTAGACCTCCCTAATCTTTTCTCCAATATGTAGCATCTTTAGTGTTAATTTATTATTTTAATTTGTTAGTTAGTTAGTTAAACACAAGAATCTGAATATCTATAAGTTAGGAATTGTTCAATCTTGTCTTCTTAGTGATATTAAACAGATACAACTAAGCCTTAGTTCTCTGTGGGATTCGACTCCGGACTTTTAGACTAGATTATATTTGTAGCAACTGCTTATCCTTTTTAGGACTAGAGTTGGGCGTGATCATCGTCTTATGAATTAAAACCAAATTCTATGTTCTGAAAAGCTGTTATGTTGAAAGTTGATAAAACTAAGGATTTTTGCTTAAAAACTTCATTTGAGTTGACTTTGGTCAATATCTTTGGTAAACGGACTCAGATTCATATTTTTACTGTCCCAGTGGGTCCATATCAAAATATGGGACCTGGGCATATGTCAGGAATCGGAATCAGAGGTCCCTAGCTCTAGTTATGATTTTTTGTTGAAAATTGAGAGTATGAAAATTTAATGGTTTTAAAGAAATTTTTAATTTTTGATCTTGTTGGTACCGGGTCCGTATTTTAGTTCTGGATCCCAGTACAGGTTCAATATAATATAATACTTGATTGTGAAATTTTAAGAAAAACGGAATTGGTTTGACGTGATTCGGACGTCCGGTTGAGAAAATAGAAATTTCAAAGTGTTATTGAGAATTTCATTTGATTTTGGTGGTAAATTCGTGGTTTTAGGTGTTATTTTTGTGATTTGGTCGCGCGAGCAAGTTTGTATGATATTTAAAGACTTGTGTGCATTGTTTGTTTGCATCCCCGAGGGCTCGGGTGAGTTTGGGATAGGCTACGAAGTGATTTGAACTTGGAAAATTTTGCTATTGTAACTGAGCAGGTTGCAGGTCTCTGATCTCGCATTTGTGAGATCAGGCATCGCAATTGCGACCTTTGAGGCGTCCGGGTTTGGGAACTAATTTTTGCATTTTAAGGAGAAGTTGGGCCAGCAGTGTTCGCAATTGCGAACTTCCCTTCACATTTGCGAAGGACGTCTACGATTAATTGGTCGCAATTATGGATGGTCAAGCTGGAATTTGCGAGACTTTCTTCGCATTTGTGATGAAAGCAGGAATGGGGAGACCTTCACATTTGCGATAGGTTCTTTGCACTTGCGCGGCTCGCATTTGGGAACCTCTGGTCGCAAATGCGACACCTGCAACTGATCAAAATGACTTTTGAACGGGATTTTTCATTCATTCTTCAAATTTTTAAAACCTAAAACACAAGAGGCGATTTGTCAAAGACTTATTCTTCCCCAAGTCATAGGTAAGTGAATCTTAACTAGTTTTTTTCAATCTTTCACTTCATTTTACAAGATTTCAACCTAGAATCTAAGGTTTTCATGGTGGTATTAGGAATTTTTAGGTAGAAACTAGGATTTTGAAATTTGGGGATTTAACCTCAAATTAAGGTCGTATTCCAAAACCAATTGTATATCCTGGCTTGGGGTGAATGGGTAATCAGGTTTTGGTCCAAATTTTTGGTTTGGACCCAGCGGCCTCTGGTGTTGACTTTTTCAATAATGACCTAAATTGAGTCCTTTGTTATCGTGGGTGATTCGTGAGGCTTATTTTGAAATGTTTGGTTAGTAATTTGCTAGATATTGTTGGTTCAGAGGCATGTTTGAAAGGCAAAGTTGTGATTGAGCTTTGAGTGGCTTTGGGTTCGAGGTAAGTGGCTTGCCTAACCTTGTGTGGGGGGAACTCCCCTTAGGATTTGGTACTTTATGATATATGAGTGGCGTGTACGTGAGGTGACGAGTACGTGCACGGGCTATTTGTTGTAAAATCCCATTTTTTCACTAAGTCATAAACATGTTTTCTCTTGTTTGAATTGCATTAGCATATGTACTATCCTGTTTAGATTAGAAAAGCATGACTATATGTTTTAACTACCTATTTGAACTCTGTGCAGCATATTTAGTGATATTACCTGGTTTTCTTGGTTTGAACTTAATCCAAACTGTAGCTTCTCTTGATGTAATTGTTAATTATATTGGTTGAGTTGCATATTTACTTTAGGACTACGGAACGGTATTCTGGGAGATCCCCATGTACTGCATATTTTGTTTGGGACTACAGAACGGTATTTCAGGAGATCTCCTAGCACTGCATATTTACTTTGGGACTTCGAAACGGTATTCCGAGAGATCCCCCTGTTGCTATTACTGTTTTCTGAGCTATTGGCTTCCATTGAGTTCTATTCCTGCTAGACTTCTGTATTTATTTTTACTGTAATATTTCCTTCTGTATTGTCTTATTATATTTATACCAGTAGCCCCTGACCTGATCTCGTCACTACTCAACCGAGGTTAGACTTGGCACTTACAGAGTACCGTTGTGGTATAATCATGCCCTTTCCTGCACATATTTTCCGTGTGCAGATCCAGGTACTAATTATCAGCCTCGAGACTAGTTGTGTGGTTGCTGCTTCAGGAGACTTCAAGGTACATCTGCCCGCACCCACAGACTTCGGAGTCGCCTTTTATCCCTATGTTCATTTTCTTCTTTTCCGTAGAAATGATGAATGGAACAGTTAGGACTTTTTAGAAGCTTGTGACATTGCAACATTCCGGATTTTGGGAAAGACGATTATTGTAATTCCAAGTGCATCGTTTCTATTCATTAATTATATCTGTTAGCAGTTATTCTTGTGTTTTCATTTCATTTCCGCAATATTAGGCTTACCTAGTCATAGAGAATAGGTGCCATCATGACAGTTCACGGAGGACGAAAATTGGGTCGTGACAAGTTGGTATCAGTGCTCTAGGTTCATAGGAGTCATGAGTCACAAATTGTTTATTAGAGTCTCGCGAATCGGTACGGAGACATCTATACTTATATTCGGGAGGCTATGTAACTTTTAGGAAAATTCCACTTCATTTGATTCCTTGTCGTGCGAGATTATTGACTTCAAAATTCTAAACTTCTGTCAACTATTATCTCACAGATGGTGAGGACACGTGCTATCGGAGATGACCAGGCACCCGCGCCCCTTGTTGGAGCTGCCCGAGGATAGGGTAGAGGCCGAGGACGTGCACGTGGTACAGCCAGAGCACCCGTGCGAGCTGCTGCAAAGGAGCCACCAGTAGCTCCAGTCGGAGCACGAGCATCTGATACGCCTATTACTACTACTCTAGCTCTTTAAGAGACAATTGTCCTGTTCATGAGCATGTACAACACTCTAGCTCAGGCAGGGTTGATTCCCCTTGCTGCAGCCACATCTCAGGCCGGGGGAGGAGCACATACTCCCACCGTCGGCACTCTCAAGCGGCGGGTTCAGGTTGATCAGATCCTAGAGGTTATACTGGTACCGCATGTAGCCCAGTTCAACCGGGGGTAGGGCAGCAACTTCAGAGGAGGAGGAGCGTAGTCTTGAGAGGTACAAAAAATATAACCCTCCTACATTCAGTGGTCTTGCATCAGAGGATGCTCAGGGATTTCTGGAGGAGTACCACAGTATCCTCTGCACTAGCAGAGTCGAGTGGGGTGGTTTCTTTCACTGCCCTCCAGCTTCGAGGGACAGCCTATCAGTCGTGGCATACTTATGAGTTGGACAGTCTGGCTGAGGCAGCTTCTCTTATATGGAATCAGTTCTCGGATATGTTTTTGAGAGAGTATGTCCCTCAGAGCCTTAGGGATGCATGGCATGTAGATTTTGAGCAGTTGCGCCAGGGTACCATGACTATTTCAGAGTATGCCATCCGTTTCAGTGACTTGGCTAGACATGCACCGGCCTTGGTTCTACAGTTCGAGAGAGGGTTTGCCAGTTTATTGAGGGCTCATTCCCAGCATTAGGACTAGTATGGCTTGGGAGTTAGAGATGGATATCGTGTATCAACAGGTGGTGAGTATTGCTAGGAGAGTAGAGAGTATTCTTGCTTGGGATAAGGAGGAGAGAGAGACCAAGAGGTCTCGAGAGTCGGGATATTATTCTGGTGCCCGTACCCCAGCTGCAGTTCGTCATGTAGGGGTTAAGTGAGCCACCCCATTCATTCATCTCTTCCAGCAGCCAATGGTATTCCATCTCCTCCTAGACCTTAGGAGTCTTATTATGCGCCCCCCCGGTATCAAGTATGCCTCTTGCACGGTGTGCTTTTAGTGGTCAGTCTAGTAGACCTAGTCCGAGTCTTCCACAGCCGCCACATCTTCCTAGAGCTTGTTTTGAGTGTAGCGACACCCGCCATATGGTGGGGGATTACCCCAGACATAGAAGGGGTGCACCTCCACAGACTTCTCAGCCACATCGTGCTCCACAAAGTTCCCAGGCTATGATTACAGTACCAGCTGCCACTCCTCCTGCTCGGTCAGCTAGAGGTAGAGGTTGGGGAGGTAGAGGCCGCCCTAGAGGGGGAGGCCAAGACAGATACTATGTCCTTTCTGCTCGTACAGAGGTCGTTGCTTTTGATTCTGTCATTATAGGTATTGTTCCAGTCTGTCATAGAGATGCATCGGTTCTATTCGATCCAGGCTCCACTTATTCCTATGTGTCCTCTTATTTTGCCTCGCATTTGGGCGTATATCAAGATTCTTTGAGTTCTCCTGTGGGAGATTCTCTTGTGGTAGACCGTGTGTATCCGTCGTGTTTGATTACTCTTAGTGGTTTTGAGACCAGAGTTGATTTGTTATTGCTCAGCATGGTGGATTTTGATATTGTCTTGGGCATGGACTGGTTGTCACCCCATTTTTCTATTCTTGATTGTCATGCCAAAACCATGATGCTGGTATGCCAGGTCTACCGTGATTAGAATGGAGTGGTACCTTAGATTACACTCCCAATATAGTCATTTCATTTCTTAAAGCTCAGCGAATGGTTGAGAAGAGGTGTGACGCGTATCTAGCCTATGTGAGAGATGTCAGTATCGATACCCTTACAATTAATTCAGTCCCAGTAGTGAGCAATTTCCCTGATGTGTTTCCAGCTGATCTTTCGGGAATGCCGCCTAATATAGATATTGATTTTGGCATTGATTTGTTGTCGGGCAATCAGACCATCTTTATTCCTCCTTATCGTATGGCCCCTCCTGAGTTGAAGGAGTTGAAGTAACAGTTACAGGAATTGCTTGATAAGGGTTTCATTTGGCCCAGTTTGTCACCTTGGGGTGTTTCTATCTTGTTTGTGAAGAAAAATGATGGTTCTATGTGTATTGGCATTGATTATCGCCAGTTGAACAAAGTTACAATGAAGAACCAGCATCCTTTGCCTTGTATTGATGACTTGTTTGATCAGTTACAGGGTGCCCGAGTGTTTTCCAAGATTGATTTGTGTTTAGGTTATCCTCAGTTAAAGATTCGGGAGCTAGATATCTCAAAGACTGCTTTTAGGACTTGGTATGGTCATTACAAGTTCCTTGTCATGTTATTTGGGCTGACCAACGCCCCAACTACATTTATACATTTTGGCCTTATCTTAATACATTCGTCATTATCTTTATTGGTGACATCCTGGTTTACTCCCGGAGTCGGGACGATCATGAGCAGCACCTAAGCACAGTGCTTCAAACCTTGAGAGACAAGAAATTATATGCAAAGTTCTCAAATTTTGAGTTCTGGTTAGATTTCATGTCATTCTTCGGTCATGTGGTATCGAGTAAAGGGATCAAGGTGGATTTGAAGAAAGTGGAAGCAATGCAGAGTTGGCCCAGACCATCCTCGGCTACAGAGATCTGAAGCTTCCTTGGTTTTGCGGGGTATTACCATCGATTTCTTGAGAGATTCTAATCTATTGCAACACCCATGACCAAGCTAACCTAAAAGGGTGCTCCGTTCAGGTGGATGGAAGAGTGTGAGGAGAGCTTTCAGAAGCTCAAGATAGCTTTGACTACAGCCTCAGTATTGGTATTGCCTTCAGGTTCAGGTCTTATACAGTTTATTGTGATGCATCGCGAGTTAGCACTGGTGCGGTGTTGATGCAGGATCGTAGGGGAATTGCCTACGCGTCCAGACAACTGAAGGTGCATAAAAAGAACCATCATGTCCACGACTTTGAGTTAGCTGCTATTATTCCTGCATTGAAGATTTCGAGGCACTATTTGTACGGTGTCCCTTGTGAAATCTATACTGATCACTCAAGTTTACAGCATCTGTTCAAGCAGAAGGATCTTAATTTGTGCTAGAGGAGGTGGTTAGATCTGCTTAAGGATTATGATATCACTATTCTGTACCACTCGAGGAAGGCCAATGTGGTGGCCGATGCTTTCAGTTGCCAGGCAGAGAGTTTGGGGAGTTTAGCTTATCTACCAGCAGCGGAGAGGCCCATGGCATTAGATGTTTGGGCCTTAGCCAGCCAGTTTGTAAGATTGGATATTTCTGAGCCTAGTCGAGTATTGGCTTGTATGGTCTCTCGGTCTTTTCTTTATGATCATATCAGGGAGCGTCAGTATGATGACCCCCATCTGCTTGTCCTCAAGGACAAGGTCTAGGAGGGAGATGCTAAGGAATTCACTATTGGGGATGATGGTGCATTGAGGATGCAGTGCAGGCTATGTGTGCCTAATGTTCATGGTTTGCATGAGTTTATTCTTCAGAAGACTCACAGCTCGCGGTACTCTATTCATCCGGGTGCTGCGAAGATGTATCAGGACTTGAGGCAGCATTATTGGTGGTGTAGGATGAAGAAGAACATATTGGAATATGTTGCTTGGTCTTTAAATTGCCAACAGGTGAAGTATGAGCATCAGCGACCGGGTGGGTTGCTTCAGAAGTTAGATATTCCGGAGTGGAAATGGGAGCGAATCACTATAGATTTCGTTGATGGACTCCCACGGACTCAGCAGAAGTTTGATGCAGTTTGGGTGATTGTGGATAGACTAATCAAGTCAGCTCATTTCCATACTGTGATGACTACATTTCTTCCAAGTAGCTGGCTCGAGTTTATATTCGGGAGATTGTCAGACTTCATGGTATGCTGGTATCTATCATCTTTGACCGAGGTATGCAGGTTACATCACAGTACAACATAAGTTAGGTACTCGGGTGGAGTTGAGCACAACATTTCACCCTCAGACGGACGGGCAATCTGAGCGCACTATTCAGATTCTTGATGATATGCTCCGTGCGTGTGTGATACAGTTTGGAGGTTCTTAGGATCAGTTCTTGCCACTTGCGGAGTTTTCCTACAACAACAATTATTAGTCCAGCATTCAGATGGCACCGTATGAGGCTCTGTATGGTACACGGTGTCGGTCCCTAGTGGATTGGTTCGAGTCGGGCGAGGCTAGATTATTGGACACGGATATGCTTCAGGGTGCCTTGGAGAAGGTGAAGGTGATTCGGGATAGAGTTCACACACCCCAGTCCAGACAGAAGAATTATGCGGACTGGAAGGTTCACAATGTTTCATTTATGATTGGAGAGCGGGTCTTTTGCCTATGAAAGGCGTTATAATATTTGGAAAGAGGGGCAAGCTGAGCCCAAGGTTTATTGGTCCATTTGAGGTGTTGCGGTGTGTTGGGGAGGTTGCTTATGAGCTTGCCTTACCTCCCAGCCTAGTAGGAGTTCATCCGGTATTTTACGTTTCGATGCACCGGAGGTATCACGGCGATCCATCTCACGTGTTAGATTTCAGCTCTATCCAACTGGACAAGGATCTATCTTATGTTGAGGAGACAGTGGCTATTTTGGACAGGCAAGTTCGAAAGCTGAGGTCGAAGAACATTGCATCAGTAAAGGTTCATTGGCGGGGTCATCCGGTCAAGGAGGCGACTTGGGAGTCTGAGTCGGACATACAGAGTAGATATCCCCACCTTTTTACTAGCCCAGATACTTTTCTATGTTTGTCGAGGATGAACGATTATTTTAGAGGTGGAGAATGTGATGACCCGATAGGTCTTCTTATGAATTAAAACCAAATTTTGTTTTCTGAGGCCTTAAAATTTTCATTTTACCACTCCTTAATTTACGTGCGCAGTCCGGGCGTGCTTCCGAAAAGCTTTTATGTTGAAAGTTGATAAAAATAAGGATTTTTGCTTAAAAACTTCATTTGAGTTGACTTCGGTCAATATTTTTGGTAAACAAACCCGGATTCATATTTTGATAGCCCCGGTGGGTCAGTTTCAAAATATGGGACCAGGGCGTATACCCGGAATCGGAGGTCCGTAGCTCGAGTTATGAAGTTTTGTTGAAAATTGAAAGTTTGAAAATTTAATGGTTTTTAAGAAATTTTTAATATTTGATCTTGTTGGTACCGGGTAAGTATTTTGGTTCTAGATCCTGGTATAGGTTTAATATAATATTTAAGACTTGTCTATGAAATTTGATGAAAAACGGAATTTATTTTGACGTGATTCGGACGTCCGGTTGAGAAAATAGAAATTTCAAATTGTTCTTGAGAATTTCATTCGATTTGGTGATAAATTTGTGGTTCTAGGTGTTATTTTGGCGATTTGATCGTGCAAGCAAGTTCGTATAATGTTTTAAGATTTATGTGCATGTTTGGTTTTGAGCCACGAGGGCTCAGGTGAGATTCGGATAAGCTACGGAGTGATTTGAACTTGGAAAAATTTGCTGGTGTAACTGAGCAGGTTGCAGGCATCTGATCTCCCATTTGCAAGATCAGGCATCACAATTGCAACCTCTAAGGGGTCCGCATTTGCGAGGAGCAGCTGGGCCAGCAGTGTTCGCAATTGTGAACTTCCTTTCGCATTTGCGAAGGAAGTCTGGGAATGGCAGGGCTCGTAATTGTGATCAATTGGTCGTAATTGCGGATGGTCAGGCTCGCATTTGCGAGACTTTCTTCACATTTGCGATGAAAGCAGGAATGGGGAGACCTTCACATTTGCAATAGGTTCTTCGTATTTGCAGGGCTCGAATTTGCGAACCCCTGGTCGCAAATGCGACACCTGCAACTGATCAGAATGACTTTTGGATGGGATTTTTCATTCGTTCTTCAAATTTTCAAAACCTAAAAAAATAAGAGGCAATTTTCCAAAGACTTCTTCTTCCCCAAATCATAGGTAAGTGAACCTTAACTAGTTTCTTTCAATCTTTCACTTCAATTTGCTAGATTTCAACCTAGAATCTAAGGTTTTCATGGTGAAATTGGGGATTTTTGGGTAGAAACTAGGGATTTCGAAATTTTGGGATTTAAACCTCAAATTGAGGTCAGATTCCAAAACCAATTGTATATCAGGGATATGGGGTGAAAAAATAATCGGTGTTTGGTCCGAATTTCGGGTTTGGACCAAGCGGGCCCGGGTGTTGGCTTTTGTTGACTTTTTTAATAATGACCTAAACTGAGTCCTTTGTTATCGTGGGTGATTCTTAATGCTTATTTCGAAACGTTTGGTTGGTAATTTTCTAGATATTGTTGGTTCGAAGGTGTGTTTGAAAGGCAAAGCTATGATTGAGCTTTGAGTGGCCTTGGGTTCGAGGTAAGTGGCTTGCCTAATCTCGTGTGAGGGAACTCCCCTTAGGATTTGGTATTGTTTGATATATGAGCCCCTTGTACGTAAGGTGACGAGTACGTACACGGGCTATTTGTTGTAAAACTGTTTTTTCACTAAGTCATAAACCTATTTTCTCTTGTTTGAATTACATTAGCATAT
This sequence comes from Nicotiana glauca, assembly GCA_026770625.1. Lineage (NCBI taxonomy): Eukaryota > Viridiplantae > Streptophyta > Magnoliopsida > Solanales > Solanaceae > Nicotiana > Nicotiana glauca. Next base: position 23,594 of record MU665061.1, read on the forward strand.
GTACTTTCCTGTTTAGATTAGAAAAACATGCTTACGTGTTTTAACTGCCTATTTAACTCTGTGCAGCATGTTTAGTGATATTACCTAGTTTTCTTGGTTTGAACTTAATCCAAACTGTAACTTCTCTTGCTATGACTGTTAATTATATTGGTTGAGAGCATATTTACTTTGGGACTACGGAACAGTATTTCGGGAGATATCCCTGTACTGCATATTTACTTTGGGACTACGGAATGGTATTCCGGGAGATCTCCCAGCACTGTATATTTATGTTGGGACTACAAAATGGTATTCCGGGAGATCCCCCTGCACACTTACATTTGGGACTACGGGAAGGTCTCTCGGGAGATCCCCCTGTTGCTATTACTGTATTCTGAGTTGTTGGCTTTCATTGAGTTCTATTCCTGCTAGACTTCTGTATTTATTTTACTGTAATATTTCTTTCGGTATTGTCTCATTATATTTATACCAGTAGGGTCCTGACCTGATCTCGTCACTAGCTTGAGGTTAGGCTTGGCACTTAGTGGGTACCGTTGTGGTGTACTCATGTCTTTTCCTGCACATGCTTTCCGTGTGCAGATCCAGGTACTAGCTATCAGCCTCGAGTCTAGTTGTGTGGTTGCTGCTTCAGGAGACTTCAAGGTACATTTGCCCGCGCTCGCAGACCTCGGAGTCCGCTTCTATCCCCTATGTTCATTTTCTTCTTTTCTGTAGAAATGATGTATAGAACAGTTAGGACTTCTTAGAAGCTTGTAACATTGCGACATTCGGGTTTTGGGAAAGTTGATTATTGTATATGCCGATTGGCACCGTTTCTGTTTATTAATTAAATCTGTGTTGTTACCCTTGTATTTTTATTTTAATTCCGCAATATTAGGCTTACCTAGTCGTAGAGACCAGGTGCTGTCACGGTAGTTCATAAAGGGGGGGAAATTGGGTTGTGACAGAAAAGTGTCATTTTATGGAACGACAAAATTAGGGTGGTGGCATTGTTACCTTGCTTTTTCTTTCATCTTGCCCTTCCTTATTATTAAATAATCATACTTTATTCTTTACCCTACTCTTTTATATAATAGTTCTACTTTATATCCTATTTTTTTAGTAATATTGCAAGTTTTTTTTTTTACATTCTCGGTTCATGACATCGAGAAACGACGACAAACGATACAATCTATCCAAACATTATATTCATCAAACAGTATAGTACAATACAATACGATACATTATGAACGACATGTAACAACTAGGAGTGTACAAATCGAACCGAAAAATCGTACCAAACCAAAAAGTCAAACAAACCGATTAAAAAATCCGACTAGGTTTGGTTTGATTTGGTTTGGTATTGAATAAAAAACATCGAACTAAACTGACATATAAATATATAATATATATATATATATATATATATATATATATATATTTTTTTTTTTTTTTTTAAGATTTTATATAGAATTTTCTTTAATTAAAAATATTTGGGATTCTCTTACGGGATATAATATTTGATAAAATATATAAGTGATCCATATTTATTAACCTTAAATAATAGGTTGTATGATCTCTTTCTTATCAAGTGTTACTGAAATGCGTCAATCTCTTTATTCTTCCATATTCATGTGTCAATCTATTAAATTCTTATATCTTTTTTCGAATTTGAAGTGGTTATTATTATTTAGGTATTGATTTTTATGTTTAATTATTAAATCCGGTTAACCTTGAAAGCGTAAAAAAATAATATGTATTACTAAGTAAATTCTCCCATAAGAATATATAATATGTTTCTTAATTTATTAAATTTTTATTAAAATTTAACAAAGTAAGATTGAAATTATATTTAAGTAATAAAAAAACCCGAAATCCGAATAATCCGCCAAAACTGAACCAATCCAAACCGATATAGTTGGTTTGAATTGATTTTGATAAAAAACGAACCAACCCGATCCATGTACACTCCTAGTATCAACAATCCAAACAAAGTGTAAAAGAAGAATAAAAGGCCATCTACGATTAGGGCTGGGCATAATTTGGTAAATACCGAATTACCGTACCGAAATCGAAAATTTTGGTATTTGGTATTCGGTATTTTAGTGTTTAGTATGGTATTTGGTGTAAGTTTTTAAAAAAATTGGTATTATGTATGATATTTAGTATTTTAAAATAAAATACCGAAATACCGATATTGTACCGAAATATATATTATATTACACAAAATACATATTATCAATTATAACATAAATGTAAAAAATCTAAAATTTTACTTTCTTTTATTCTCAAAGTTCATCAATTAACTCTAAACAAGTAACAAGACATTTCTAATTATCAAATATTCTTTTATGTACAATTTACTCGATTTGGGTCGATATTTGCTAGTTTTGGACAAAAATTTTGTCAACAAACATTTTCAGTTTTGTATTTTTGAGTACTTTAATTAAGAATATTAGAGTGTATGGTTCTATGCACTAGTTAGTATTCAAACCGAATAAACCGAAATTACCAAATCGAATAAACCGAAACCGAAAGAAGAAAAATCGAACCATACCGAGTTTAATTAGGTACGGTATTGGTATAGGATTTTAAGAAATTGAATACTGATAATATCGAACCGAAATATCTAAATATTGTACCGTACCGACGGACGGACACCCCAATCTACGATAGGTTGCCCATGTGGTAGGAGATCGTCGTGCATTAATTGAAGCGAAGACAAAGGACGACTGTTAATTCAGGTAATTAACCCACCAACCAATTTTATTTGTAAAATAAAAATAAAAATCAAAAAAGAAAAAGTAAGAGTGACCATTTTATTGTATATAGCTGAAATGAATGCCACCATTCCACCTTTTTGGAACATTTGAATTAGGCGACAAGTTTTTATTTGTTTCATACATACATGCAAATGCAGAAACGAGATAATTGGATATCGTGATCTGGGGTTTACTAACTTTTCCACCAAGATCATGATATATCTCATTTCATATACCTTCCATTTTTTTATATCTTTTTCTTCGTCATTTCTAATCAACAACCTAACTTCTAGATTCTCATGAAGTATATTCCTGGCTTTGAATCTTGGGGTGTTTTATTTAAAACCTTATTATATAATTAAAGTAGTAATTAATGGATTCAGGATCATTCAAGTGCTTTGGTGATCAGAAGTTGGGAAAATTTGTACATTTCTTCCTATATGCTATTCTTGAATGGGTGTTGATCATTACGCTTTTCATTGATGGATTTCTTGCATTTTTTGCCAATGAATTTGCCAAATTCTTTGAATTAAGTATTCCATGCTTGCTTTGCACGAGGATAGATCATGTTCTTGTGCATAGGAACTCAAATTTCTATTACAATGATTCCATTTGTGATGTTCACAAGAAGGACCTTTCTTCCCTGGCCTATTGCCATGTTCACAAGAAGCTCTCTGAAATCAAGAATATGTGTGAAGGCTGCCTTTTGTCATTTGCAACTGAGAAAGATGCGGATTGCCATAGGTATTGTTAAATTTCTTATTACCACATCTAAAAGCTTAAACTGTTAGAGAAATGGCATTTTCATTTAATTCGGGATATTTATTTCTTAACGTACGTGTAAGCCTAATTCTTGTATTATGAACCAAGCACATGGAAATATTTTTCGTACTTGGTAATGGTAATTCTTCGGCTGACCGAGAACATAACCCTTGATAGGAAGGTATGGAGGTCGAGAATTAGGGTAGTAGAGTAGGTAGTGTAGAGTGTTCATAACATTAGTATTGACATGCAGTATCATTTTCTGTTGGTAGTAGGTTTTTATGACTAACCGTTGTTTTCTTCCATTGCTGATCACTTTACTATCTTGTTGTGTTATTCTGCTTTTATATGGTTTTTTGATACTGTCTCTTCTTGCATATATTTTTTATTAGTGTGGTACTTATACTATCTTGAGTCGAGAGTCTATTGGAAAGAGCCTCTCTATTCTCACAACGTAGGGGTAAGGTCTGCGTACGCACTACACTCCTTTGACCCCATGATGCGGGATAATATTGGGTATGTTGTTGTTGTTGTTGTTGGTAATGGTGATATTTGAACCCAAGACCTCTACTGATATCATGTTAAATTGTGTGACCATCCTATCTAAAATTCGAGAGAACGCACATTTATTTAATAAGTTAGTCGTCTTCAATAGGTACAAGTCACTAGCTGGGATTTTGCACAAGGACATTGATTGCTTTATAGGGGATGATATGAAAACAGGGAAGAAAGAATTAGATGAGACCATCCAAATAGAGAAGGGTATAGTACATAGGTGTTCTTGTTGTGGGGAGCCTCTAAAAATGAAGTCCAAATATGCAAGGAACACATCAATAAATGGAAGGTCTTATTCTCAAGCTCCTGCACCTTCTCCTCGAGCTTCTCCTAGAGCTCCATTATTAGGTGCATGGAGAAATATTGAGGAAGTGCGCCATGTTGAATCGCCTCGCAGTCGCTACACAGAGCTCAAATTCATCCCAGATGATGAAGGCCCCTCAAATGCAGGTAATCTACTAATTGTTTTAGCAAATTTTTTTCCTTCATGTTAATTGATTTCTCAACATTCTTTGTGTAACAAAAAGTAAATATTTATCAAGAGGCTTTTACTTTAATTTGGCCCAAGATTGTATATTTGTATAAGTGTAAGGATAAGAGTGAGATGCAAAGACTTGAGACAAATTATTAAGCATTGAAATGAAACAGATAGAATAGGAAACTTCTATATAGGTCCAAATTTTGTAACCACGGCAACGGATAAGCAAGACATAGGACGGGGTCACCATGACACAACGACTGACGGTCGTTGCGACAAAGGACGATGATCAGAAACGGGCAGCTGAAATAAGATATTAACGGTAGTTTAAACTTAGAAAGAGATAGGAAGAATACTCCTTTGGATATTCTATATGTTGTACTTTTTAGGTTTTTTGGGGAATGTTCCTTATAAATAGGGGGAGATAGCGAACAATAAAAGGATATGCCTTTTCAAAGAACAAAGACACATTGTAAGAGAAGAGAGGGAATATACGAAAGAATTATCTTATTCACTTTATCCAAGCACATGTTATTTAACCTTCATCCATAAATATTTAGATTCCACATTCATATCAGTTGCAGACCCTTTCATGTCGACAGAAAGAAGAGGCACCCAATCACATAATCATTGGGTGACAGTTCCTTTACACTATAACCTTATCGTTTCTTGCATTCATTGCACATTTATGATATTATATACACTGTCAATCATAGCGTATTAAGTTCAGCGATTAACACTACTAAACTCTTCTTGTTATATTAGACTTTTGTTCTATTTGATCTAGGATTTATTAAGTTCAATTAAGATTAACCCCATTAATTTGTTATCGATTGGTTTAGCAATTATTTGCTCAAACAGCTTCCTCTCTAACCATGTCTACATCTCGATCGTTACGTGTAAATGCTTAGGTTGTTGGTGTGACAATTGCATTTTCATCAGGTAAAGAGGATGTAAAAGCTGCTACTATGCCACTGCTAGCACATTCCGAAATCACACATGAAGCTCCCTGCAAAACCCCAAATTGTACAAGAAACAAATTTTTTGGAATTCCATTAACAGACTCAGGTCAAGAAAGTCCGAGGTTGTCTCGTCACAGGCCCAGAAAGTCATGGCTTAGTGATAAAATTGAAGTCACTTCAGAGGCTAATGACACAAGTAGTGCATTGAACGAATTAGAAGACGACATCTTGCATCGGTTGAAAAAGCAGGTTCATTTGGACCGTAAGTCTCTAGTGGCACTATACATGGAATTAGACGAAGAAAGAAGTGCATCTGCTATTGCAGCGAATAATGCAATGGCTATGATCACTCGTTTGCAAGCGGAGAAAGCAGCTGTTGAAATGGAAGCATTTCAGTATCAGAGAATGATGGAAGAGCAAGCAGAATATGATCAAGAGGCGTTGCAGTTCATGAATGACGAGCTTTTGAAGGAAGAGGAAGAGATGAAGGTGTTAGAAGCTGAACTTGAGACTTATAGGGAAAAATATGGACATATAAAGATAGTAGGTAGTGAAGTTTGTGAAGTTGATGCTGATGAAGATTATCAAGAACTGAAATCTCAGTGTTTATCATCTATTAGTGAGAGATCAGATTGTGCCAGCCTGGATGAAGTAGATCGGCATAGAGTAAACGAGCGTCCATTTCAGTGTTCCGGGGAACATGGAGGGGTCAATGTGGATGATTCACAACTTGATTTTGAGAAACAAAGATCTTATCTTATGGGTTTGTTGACAGATGTTGTAGAGAAAATTAAAACATCTCCTGAAGACGGATCTCATATGTTGGAACCAAACATAACCAAAGAAAAAGGTACATGAACCTGTTTTCTTTTTCAAATTGATAGTACAAAGAAATTTTACAGTAGTAGTATAATTTAACTTGTTATCACACGTAATCACTTATTATGTACTGTTATAGTTATCTTTTATGTGACATGATAGTGTAAACATCAATGTAGAGAAGTTAATCTCTTTCATTTGATATTTCAAAGACTGCATATAAACTAATCATTGTTTTCAAATACTGGCAGGAAGTGAAAATAAGGTCACTCTCACAAGAGAAGTGTCATTAATTGGAGAGAGGTTGAGAGCCATTGAAGCAGAAAGCGGCTTCTTAAAACATGCTGCGATGACATTACAGAGCGGTGATGAAGGAAGCAAACTCTTAACTGAGATAGCTCAACATCTGCAGAAGCTAAGGCACCCGTTCAATACCTCATCAGCAGATGCAGATGCTGGGATTCAGTCCAACTAAGGTGATTTATCCATAGTAAATTCCTTTTTTATTTGAGTTGATGTATGTATCTTCATGCCCGAGGGTCTATTGGAAACAACCTCTCTATCTTCATTAGGTAGGGATAAGGTATGCGTACAGATTACCCTCCCCAGACCCCACCTATTAGGATCACAATGAGTTTTTTGTGTTGTTGTATCTTCTTCCCAGAGGTACTGCATTTTATATGAAGCAGGCAAATTGTAGGAACTAGCATAGATGGCTATGTATCATATAAAATTTTGCAGGTCGTGTTCACGAGCTATAAAAAGATTAATGCTCTTATTAGCATGCAACTGAACTCTATTGGTATACTAAGAATTCATATAGCCGACACTAACTCGCTTGAAAAATAAGTGTATCCGTTGATTATGGCTTGAAAAATACTCTAGTATATGAGAACTATAGCTACACATACCTTATGTAACTTGACATATGATTAATTGCACCTCGTGTTTAGAACTTCTAAGGGTATGAGAGCACACTTAACCAATTGCATTTACAGGTGAAATTGGCAAGGAACCAGACAGCTCTGGTATAATCCAGCAAGCTACTCACCTTAGCTTAGTCCAAGTGGAAACACCGAGAAGCCATGAATCGTTTGGACTTGGCAATTGAGTGAAATGTAACACTCGTGATGATAGAATTTATGAAGATTCCAGAAGTTACTCTAGTGGAGAATGAAGAACTAATGTTGTTAAACAATATATGTAAATATACGTACATACACACATACATATTTTTTTCATTTATATTACATACACACAAATCTATAGATAATGAAAGACTTTCTCATGGTTGTGACTTGTGATTATTCCATTTATATTTTTTCAAATAGGTTGAGTGCACTTGCAAATTCTCCATATTTCATTAAATTATGAAACAATTATCATATTCAACTTCACAGTGCCAAATATACTAGGTGCTATTTCCAGCTATTTTTATTGAATAAACTGATAAATGCATTTATTTGAATTAATCAGTAATTCAAATAAATGCATTTTACTCTGATCTTTCCTTCTATAGAGGCGGATGTGAGCTTATATCTCAGACAGTAGATCGCCAGCTCTCTCACGGTTAGTCACTGTTGTAACGACCCGGCTAGCATTTCCGTTTGGCGATTTGAAACTTTAAGCAGCTTCATATCATGCATTATGACTTGTGTATGTGGCTGGTTTTTATTTTCGAGAGGCTCAGAGTTGATTTGGAAGAGTAATTCTCAGTTTAGAAACTTTAAGTTGAAAAAGTTGACCAAGGTTTAACTTTTTAGTAAATGACCTTAGAATCGGGATTTGATGATTTTAATAGGCTCGTATGGTGATTTTGGAATTGGGCGTATGTTCTCATTTGAATTTTGATGTTCTTAGAAGTTTATGGCTCTGTTTGTCGAAAGTTGGCAATTTGAAGTGTTTGAGAGTTCATAAGTTTGACCAAATGTTGATTTTGATGCTATTGGATTCCAATTGGTGTTCCGAGACTTTGGATAGGTTTATAAAGTTGAATTAAACTAGTACACAAGTTTGGAAGTAATCAAAAGTGTGTATGTGTGATTCAGACACTCTTCTAAAAGAGTGAAGATTTAAGAACTTAAGAGAAATTCTATTCGGTTTAAGTCGTGTTTCATTGTTGTGATATTCCCGTGGGCAGTTTGAGCCTTTAGACAAGTCCATATGGGTTATTTGGAATTGTACGAGTGGTTGGATGGAGTTTCGAAGGGCTCGGGTGAGTTTCAGCATATTTGGACCAAATTTCGAAAGAATTGAGTTGCTAAAACGGGGCTTTTCTGCAGATGATTTGACTTCAAAAGAGCATTCTTCTCAATCTATAAAGGATTTTTGGGGAAATTTTGATGATATTGTAGCCTTTGGAGTCTAACTTCTTGTGGTTCAAACCGTTCATCATTCCGACATCCGAGCATGAAGTTATGATCATTTTACTGAAGGATGGCAGAGCAGCTTTTGGTCAGTAGAGTGTTGCAGGTTGCAGAACTACCGCGGCACATGGGGAGACGCACGGGGTGTCGTGGCAGTGTATTTTTACTGCTAGATGGCTCTTCACACTATAAATTGAGCCCATTTTGTGGTTTTGGTATTTTTCTTTAATTTTCGAGCATGGGAGCTCAGTTTTGAGGGGTTTTGACCCATTTCTTCATCATCCATATTGGATAAGTGATTCTAACTCACTTTTATAATAAGTTAAGGATTTAACTTTTCTTTTAATATGAAATTAAGGATTTAGGAGAAATCAAGTGGAAAGTGAAAGAAAACTTAGAAATGGAGAATTATTGATTTAAGCATGCTATGACATCAAAAAGGAATTTGGATTATCGATTTTGGTTCCATGACTCATGGGTCATCGAGATTTGGTCTTGGACTCGGGGTTTGACTATGTGGACCTGGATTGACTTTTATTGACTTTCTAGAAAATATTTAAATATCGAAGCTTTATGGTATGGGATTGCTTTTTTATAGCATTGTTTGACTTCCTTGGATGATGTTTGGCTTGGAATTGCATGATTAGAAGGCTAGAGCAAGGTTCGGCGCGATTTGAGATTGAAGACTAGCCGGATAAGGTAAGTATCTTGCCAAACTTTTGAAGAAATTTTTCCTAATAAATGTTATTGTTTGGTATATGTTAGTGTGATATATATGCGAGATGGCAAGCATATATACATGTGTCAGGGTTATCCATGCTCCAGGGTAGATTCTAAACTACTTTATGTTTGTTAGGTTGTGCAACTCTACGTGTTCTATGCTTCTACTTGATTGAACGACTACGTGAGCACGATAAATCATGCTAAGTAAAATATTTAGGTTAATGATACCTTATTTTGATCATGATGAGTTATTCTTGAGATTACTGAAATACCTTAATTAGACGTAGTCAAGCGTATACTATGAACACGCACATACACTTGTTATTCTAGTGTTATGCCTCTAGTTGATATATGACTACTTGCGTTTTATTTACTCAAGTTAAAGACTATGATTTGTCTTTTAGTGCTTATTGGAGGCTTGATGATTGTTTGAATGGCGTATTGCTTGTTGGGTCTGTAGTTATACGTGCATATCGGCATATATCCCACCTAGGGATCATCCCTCATATGCATTGTTATTTCTCTGTCCATGTGCATACATATGCTTACCTCTCTTTCATATACATACATTCCTGCATATGGCTCTTGAATGTTGACGGAGGTTATATCAAGAGGTTACGACTGGATATTTTGATATTAATATTGATTGGGCACGATATCTTTTCGTGTAGAGATGATGAATTTTGTCATGACCCGGATTTCCCACCATCGGGAGTCGTGGCAATGAGACATTTAATACAAAAGCGGAAGTCTTAAATAAAAATAAACTGAAACAAGTGTGGAAATTCAATTACAACCTCTACCCAAGACTGGAGTCACTAACTCACGAACATCTATAGAATGCTAAATACAGAGTCTAAATAAGACACAATACTATTTGTTTCGATACAGGGATAAAAAACGAAAACAAAGATAGGAGAGACTCCGGGCCATGCGGACGCCAGCAAGGGTACCTCGGGATCTCTGGACTAAAGTCGGCTCCCAATGCTCCTACTGCTGTCCAAAACCTGCTGCTCCGGTACTGTGATCTATGCAAAAAGATGCACAGAGTGTAGCATCAGCACAACCAACCCCATGTACTGGTAAGTATCTGACCTAACCCCGGCGAAGTAGTGATGAGGCTAGACCGGACTACCAAAAAAACCTATGCAGTTCAATACATATATTTGCAATAGAAAGGAATACAAAAATTAACCAGTCAAGAGGGAGAGGAGCATGTTGTAGGGGCTGTAACAGTTTAAAATACAAAATCAATAAATAAGGAGTGAAACAGTACAACTACAATGTCAACGAGAGTAGAAAAATAACAGTTGCACAGCACCATCCTTCGTGCTTTCCCTCACATCCACTCATATCATGGCACAGAATGACCCTTCGTGCATTAGTAATCAAAACATGGCACGAAATGTTCCTTCGTGAATTAATAATCAAAACATGGTACGGAACGTTCCTTCGTGCATTAATAAACAAAACATGGCACAGAATGTTCCTTCGTGCATTAATAATAAAAACATGGCACGGGATGTTCCTTCGTGCATTAATAAACAAAATATGGCACGGAATGTTCCTTCATGCATTAACATATCCTCAACACAAATCTTGCACGGCAATAACATTCGTGCTTTATCATTCTTCCTCACCCAAGCAACAATCACAATCAATGGGGCGAGGGGATAGACGAACAGTAATAGAAGTCCCGGCAAGGGAAAACACAAGAAAACAGTTAAATCCCAACAAGGGAACAACAACAATAACCTTCACATCCCGGTAAGGGAGATAATCACTATACGAATACAGCCCGACAAGGGAATAATCACATTTCTTTCTCTTTCTTTCATTTCTTACCCAACAATTTCTATATCACACGAGCCAACGCTCCAAAGAGTCCACAAACCATAATTCTTTCTCATACTCTTCACATTATATAGAAATCATCAATTCCACAAGGAAGAATCACAACAAAATTAGAATACGCACAATAAGGACTCACGGTCATGCTAGACACCAGTGTATAGATACTCGTCACCATACGTATACACCGTACTCGACAATTAGCAATTAGCAAATACTCTAATCCTATTCCCTCAAGCCAAAGTTAGATCAAGCACTTACCTCGAATGTTCCAAACTCAACTCAAGCCTCTAGTATAGCTTTACCCCTCGAATTCACCACCAAACCGCTCGAATCTAGTCACAAATTACTTGAATGTATCAACAAATGCTAATTGAATCAACTTGAATGCATGAAAATGAATTTCCCAAAGTTTTACTCAAAATTTCCAAAAATGCCCCCAGGCCCACGTGGTCAAAACCCGAGGTTCGAACCAAAATCCGGTTACCTATTCCCCCACGAGTTCGTATCTATGATTTGTTTTGAAATCGGACCTCAAATTGAGGTCCAAATCCCCAATTTTAAGAAAACCTAAGTTCTACCCAAAATCCTCATTTACACCCATGGAAATCCTTGATTTTAAGATGAGCATGTTTAATAATGTTAAAGATTGAAGAAATTAAGTAGAAATTAACTTACAAATAATTTGGAGAAGATAGGTTTCTTGGAAAATCGCCTATGGAGTTTGGGTTTTGAAAGAATGAAGAAAAGAGGGTTAAAATTCGTCTAAGTATGAAAAATTACAGGCCTCAGATGTGGAAAATGCGAACTTGGGTTCGCAATTGCAAATCCAACAAGCTTGGGAAATGCAAGAAAAACTGTTCGCATTTGCGAACACTGCTCAGTTGCCCGGTCTTCGCATTTGCGGAACTTGTTCGCATTTGCGAAAAATCCTTCGCATTCGCGATCCCATGCGGACCTGGCTGACTTCGCATTTGCGAAGCAGCCTTCGCATTTGCGATTCTCGCATTTGCGAATGCAAAGCCTGCAGGTCTGAAGCACCTGTTGCAAATCTGCAGCCTAAAGTTAAAAAAAAACAACTCGACACCTATCCAAAACTCACCCGAGCCCTCGGGGCTCCAACCCAAACATACACACAACCCCGAAAATATCCTACGGACTTACTCGTGCCATCAAATCGCCAAAATAACATCATTTACATAGAATCAAGCCTCAAATCACATGATTTCTTTTAACTTTTCATAAAACATAAATTTTCCATTTTTGTGTCCGAAACACGTCAAATGACGTCCGTTTTCAACCAAACTTTACAGAAAGCGCTTATATCACATAGTCTTGTACCGGGCATCAGAACCAAAATACGAGCCCGATACCATAGTCTTCTGATCAAATTTCCTTTCCATTTTCCTTAATTAATTTCAGAAAACAATTTCACACAAAATTTTGTTTTTTGGGCTTGGGACCTTGAAATTCGATTCCGGGCATACGCCCAAGTCTCATATTTTCCTACGGACCCTCCGGGACCGTCAAGTCACAGGTCCGGGTTCGTTTACCTAAAATGTGGACCAAAATCAACTTTAATCATATTAATATCAAAATTTATCAATTTTTACACAGAATTCATATTTAACTTTCTGGCTACGTGCCCAGACTGCGCACGCAATTCGAGGTAACTAAAAGTGAGGTTTTCAAGACCTCGAAAGCGCAGAAAAGAGAGAAAATGGGTGATGACCCTTTGGGTCATCACATTCTCCACCTCTAAAACAACCGTTCGTCCTCGAACGGATAAAAGAAAGAAGTACCTGAGTCGGGAAATAGATGAGGATAACGACTCCGCATATCAGACTCGGACTCCCAGGTCGATGCCTCAGGAAGCTGACCTTTCCACTGGACACGCACTGAAGGAAAACTCTTGGATCTCAACTGACGAACCTGCCGGTCTAGAATAGCTACCGGCTCCTCCTTATAAGACTGATCCTTGTCCAACTGGACAGTGCTGAAATCTAACACGTGGGCTGGATCGCCGTGTTACCTCTGAAGCATGGACACATGAAGCACTGGATGTACGGGTGACAAGCTAGGCAGCAAGGCAAGTCTATAAGCCACTTCTCCCACTCGATCAAGGATCTCAAAGGAACCAATGAACCTAGGGCTAAGCTTGCCCTTCTTCCCAAATCTCATCACGCCCTTCATAGGCGACACTCGGAGCAAGAACCGCTCACCAACCATGAAAGCTACATCCCGAACCTTACGATCTGCATAATTCTTTTCCCGCGACTGAGCCGAATGAAGCTTGTCCTGAATGATCTTGACCTTATCTAAGGCCTCCTGAACTAAATATGTACCCAATAACCGAGCCTCTCCCAGCTCAAACCATCCAACTGGAAACCGACATCGCCTACCATACAACGTCTCATATGGGGCCATCTGAATGCTGGACTGGTAGCTGTTGTTGTAGGCGAACTCTGCTAAAGGCAAGAACTGATCCCATGAACCTCCAAAGTCGATAACACAAGGCCGGAGCATATCCTCCAAAATATGAATAGTCCGCTCGGACTGACCGTCCGTCTAAAGATGAAACGCTGCGCTCAACTCAACCCGTGTGCCCAACTCTCGCTGAACTGCACCCCAGAAATGCGAGGTAAACTGCATACCCCGGTCCGAAATGATAGATACCGGCACACCATGAAGGCTAACAATCTCCCAGATATAAATCTCAGCTAACCTCTCAGATGAATAGGAGATTGCCACAGGAATGAAGTGTGCTGACTTGGTCAGCCTATCAACAATAACCCATATCGCATCAAACTTCTTCCAAGTTAACGGAAGTCCGGTAACGAAATCCATGGTAATCCTCTCCCACTTCCACTCGGGAAGCTCAATCCTCTGAAACAAACCACCAGGCCTCTGATGCTCATACTTAACCTACTGACAGTTCAAACATCGAGCCACATATGCAACAATATATTTCTTCATCTTGTGCCACCAATAGTGCTGTCTCAGATCCTAATACATCTTCGCGGCGCCCGGGTGAATAGAATACCGAGAACTATGGGCCTCCACTAAGATCAACTCTCGAATCCCATCGACTTTGGGCACACAAACTCTCCCCTGCAATCTCAAAACACCATCACTATCTAAGGTCACTTTCTTGGCACCTCCACGATGCACCGTGTCTCTCAAGACACACAAATGGGGATCATCAAACTGCCGATCACGGATACGCTTCAATAATGAAGAACGAGTGACCGTGCAAGCTAACACTCTGCTAGGCTCAGAAATGTCCAACCTCACAAAGCGATTGTCCAAGGCCTGAATATCCAAAGCAAGTGGTCTCTGGCTGACCAGAATATAAGCAAGACTACCCATGCTGGCGGACTTCCTACTCAATGCATCGGCCACCACATTGGCTTTCCCCGGGTGATACAAAATAGTAACATCATAATCTTTCAATAACTCCAACCACCTCCTCTGCCTCAAATTCAACTCCTTCTGCTTGAACAATTAGTGAAGACTCTTGTGATCAGTGTACACCTCACACGTCACACTATATAGGTAATGCCTCCAAATCTTCAAAGCATGAACAATGGCTGCCAACTCTAGATCATGAACCGGATAATTCTTCTCGTGGATCTTCAACTGCCTCGAAGCATAGGCAATGACTCTGCCATCTTGCATCAGTACTGTACAAGGCCCAATACGGGAAGCATCACAACAGACTGTATAAAGCCCTGAACCTGTGGGCAAAACCAATATCGGTGTTGTAGTCAAAGCTGTCTTGAGCTTCTGAAAGCTCGCCTCACACTCATCTGACCATTTGAATTGGACCCTTCTGGGTCAATCTGGTCATCGGGGCTACAATAGATGAAACTCCCTCCACAGACCGACAGTAATAGCCTGCTAACCCTAAGAAACTCTGAATCTCGGTAGATGATGTTGGTTGAGGCTAGTTCTTGAATGCCTCAATCTTCTTCGGGTCTACCTGAATACCCTTCGCTAATACGACGTGACCTAGAAATGCAACCGAACTCAACCAGAACTCGCACTTCAAGAACTTAGCATATAACTGACTATCCTTCAGAGTTTAAAAAACTACCCTGAGGTGTTGCTCGTGCTCCTCCTGACTCTGGGAGTACACCAGAATATCATCAATCAAGACTATCACAAACAAGTCCAAATAAGGACTGAACACTCGGATCATCAATTCCATAAATGTTGTCGGGGCATTGGTCAACCCAAACGACATGATCAGGAACTCATAATGCCCATACTGAGTGCGGAATGTTGTCTTAGGGACATCAGGCGCCCTATTCCTCAGCTGATGGTAGCCAGATCTCAAATCTATCTTTGACAACACCTTTGCACCCTGAAGCTGGTCAAACAAATCGTCATTCCTCGGTAGTGGATACTTGTTCCTAATCGTCACCTTGTTCAATTGCCGGTAATCAATGCACATCCTCATCGAACCATCCTTTTTCTTCACAAATAACACCGGCGCACCCCAAAGAGAAACACTGGGTCTAATGAACCTTTCTCCAGCAAATCCTACAATTGATCCTTTAACTCTTTCAACTCTGGCGGGGCCATGCGATATGGCGGAATGGAAGCCCGGAGCCAGATCAATACAAAAATCAATATCCCTGTCGGGCGGCATACCCGGCAGGTCTGAAGGGAAAACCTCGGGGAACTCCCGAACAATAGAAACATAATCAATAGAAGGGACCTCTGCGCTGGAATCGCGAACATACGCCAGATAGGCTAAACACCCCTTCTCGACCATGCGCCGAGACTTCACATATGAAATAACTCTGCGAGTGGTATGCCCTGGGGTTCCTCTCCACTCCAAACAGGGCAAATCTGGTAAAGCCAAGGTCACGGTCTTGGCGTGATAATCCAAGATATCATGATATGGGGACAACCAATCCATCCCTAATATAACGTCAAAATCCACCATGTCTAAGAGCGATAAATCAACACGGGTCTCAAGACCCTCAAACACTACCACACAGGAACGATGCACTCAGTCGACCACTATAGAATCACCCACTGGTATAGATATATAAATAGGAATACCCAAAGCATCACTAGGCATGACCAAGTAGGGTGCAAAATAGGATGACACATACGAATACATAGACCCAGGGTCAAATAGCACTGAAGCATCCCTATCACAGACCAGAATAGTACCTGTAATAACTGCATCTGAAAACTCAGCCTCTGGCCTGGCTGGAAGAGCATAACACCGGGGTTGGGCCCCACCTCCTTGTACCATATCTCTGGGACGATCGGCTGCTGGCTGGCCTCTACCTCTGGTGGTTTGAGATCCACCTCTATGGTCTCTATCTCCACCTTTATGATCCCTACCCCCGCCTCTAACTTGCTGGGCAGGATGTGGATCACTCGGTGCCCGAATCATGGGGCGAGGACCCTGCTGCTGGGAACTACCCGAAGCTCGAGGGCAAAATCTAACAATGTGACCAGGATCACAACAACCGTAACAAGCCCTCGGCTGCTGAGACTGCTGTCCCTGTCGACCTGAATGTCCACCCCGAAAAATCTAAAGTAGTGGGGCACTGATGGGTGCTGATGGGGAACTGTGAAGCTGCTAGTCAGAATAATGTGGCTGAGAATCGCGACCCTCTGAAGTACCATGAGAGACCTGGAGAGCTGACTGAAATGGCCTCGGAGGATGGCCTCTACCATAAGAATCTTTAACTCCAGACGAGGTACCACTGAACCTACCTGTATGACGGGGCCTCTTATCTGACCCATGACCACCTCCCCGTTCAAGAGCCATCTCAACCCTACGGGCTGCATTGGCCGCCTTCTGAAAAACAATCTCACTCCCGGCTCCCATAGCCATCCGGAGACGGATCGGCTGAATCAATCCATCAATAAACCTCCGCACCCTCTCTATCTTGGTGGGGAGTATAACAGTAGCATGGCGTTCTAGATCAATGAACCAGGTCTCATACTGAGTGACTGTCATAGAGCCCTACTGGAGGTGCTCGAACTGCATGCGAAGAGCCTCTCGCTGAGTAACTGGGAGAAACTTCTCCAAAAACAACTCTGCAAACTGGTCCCAAGTCGGAGAGGGAGACGCTGCTGGCCTGGCTAAACAATAGTGCCTCCACCAAGTCTTGGCAGATCCAGATAGATGAAAGGTGGCGAAGTCGACCCCATTGGTCTCCATAATACCCATAGTCCAAAGAACCTCATGGCAGCTATATAAGAAATCCTGGGGGTCCTCTGTAGAAGCACCGCTGAATGTGGTGGTGAAGAGCTTGGTGAACCTATCCAGTCTCCACAAAGCATCTGCGGACATAGCCGCTCCATCGTCGGTCTGAGTCACAATAGCCGGCTGAACTACCACAGCTAGCTGAACTACTGGAACCTGAGCCTAGGGAGCTACCTGCTCCGGAGTACGTGTAGCAGGAGTCTGAACCCCTCCTCCAGCCTGAGAAGTGGTTGGTGCTACTGGAAGTAAACCCGTGCGAGAGACGCTCTCCATAAAGCCTACCAACCTGACCAAAGCGTCCTGAAGAACTGGGGTGGCTATAAATCCCTCTAGGACCTGAGTTGGGCCCACCGCAGTTGCTGGGGCTGGAACCGCCTCGTCATAATCAACATGGGGCTCCACCTCTGGGGCTGCTGCTCGGGGCTGAGCTCTGCCCCTCGTAGGAGCTACTGCTGGGGGCTCGGGCTACTGCGTGGTAGAAGAGGAAGCACGTGTTCTCGCCATCTGCGAAAGAACAGAGTAGAAAGACAATCAGTATTTGAGAAACAGAATCGCACGACAAGAAAGAACAAAAGTGAAATTTTCCTAACTATGTAGCCTCTGGGGATAAATACAGACGTCTCTGTACCGATCCCTCAGACTCTACCGAGTTTGTCCGTGAGTTGTGAGACCTATGTAACCTAGTGCTCTGATACCAACTTGTCACGACCCGAATTTTCCACCGTTGGGAGTCGTGATGGCACCTACTATTAGGAGCTAGGCAATCTAATTAATTATTAACTTTTTAGGCAAACATCGACAATATTAAGGCAATGAGACATTTAATGCAAAAGTGGAAGTCTTAAATATAAATAAACTAAAACAAGTGCGGAAATTCAATTACAACCTCTACCTAAGACTGGAGTCACTAACTCACGAACATCTATAGACTGCTAAATAAAGAGTCCGAATAAAACACAATACGGTTTGTTTCGATACAAGGATAACAAATGAAAACAAAGATAGGAGAGACTTCGGGCCATGCGGACGTCAGCAAGGCTACCTCGGGATCTCTGGACTGAAGTCAGCTCCCAATGCTCTTACTGCTGTCCAAAAACTGCTGCTCCGGTACTGTGATCCATGCAAAATGATGCACAGAGTGTAGCATCAGCACAACCGACCCCATGTGCTGGTAAGTGCCTGGCCTAACCCCAAAAAAGAAGTGACGAGGCTAGACCGGACTACCAAAAAAACCTGTGCAGTTCAATACATACATTTGCAATAGAAAGGAATACAAAAATTAACCAGTCAAGAGGGAGGGGAGAATGTTGTAGGGGCTGTAACAGTTTAAAATACAAAATCAATAAATACGGAGTGAAACGGTACAATTACAATGTCAACGAGAGTAGAAAAACAACAGTTGCACGACACCATCCTTCTTGCTTTCCCTCACATCCACTCATATCATGGCACGGAATGACCATTCGTGCATTAGTAATCAAAATATGACACAGAATGTTCCTTCATGCATTGATAATCAAAACATGGCACGTAATGTTCCTTCGTGCATTAATAAATAAAACATGGCACGGAATGTTCCTTCGTGCATTAATAATCAAAACATGGCACGAAATGTTCCCTCGTGCATTAATAAACAAAACATGGCACGGAATGTTCCTTCGTGCATTAACATATCCTCAACACAAATCGTGCACGGCATCAACCTTCGTGCTTTATCACTCTTCCTCACCTAAGCAACAATCACAATCAATGGGGCGAGGGGATAGACGAATAGTAATAAAAGTCCCGGCAAGGGAAAACATAAGCAAACTGTTAAATCCCGGCAAGGAAATAATAACAATAACCTTCACATCCCGGCAAGGGAGATAATCACTATACGAATACAGCCCGGCAAGGGAATAATCACAATTCTTTCTCTTTCTTTCATTTCTTACCCAACAATTTCTTTATCACACGAGCCAACGCTCCAAAGAGTCCACAAATCATAATTCTTTCTCATATTCTTCACATTATATAGTAATCATCAATTCCACAAGGAAGAATCACAACAAAATTAGAATAAGCACAATAAGGACTCACGGTCATGCTACACGCCAGTGTATAGATACTCGTCACCATACCTATACACCGTACTCTACAATTAGAAATTAGAAAACAATACTCTAATCCTATTCCCTCAAGCCAAAGTTAGATCAAACATTTACCTCGAATAGTCCAAACTCAACTCAAGCCTCTAGTATAGCTTTACCCCTCGAATTCACCACCAAACCACTCGAATCTAGTCACAAATTACTTGAATGTATCAACAAATTCTAATTGAATCAATTTGAATGCATGAAAATGAATTTTCCAAAGTTTTACTCAAAAATTCCAAAAAATGCCCCAGGGCCCACGTGGTCAAAACCCGAGGTTCGAACCAAAACTCGGTTACCCATTCCCCCACGAGTTCGTATCTATGATTTGTTTTGAAATGGGACCTCAAATTGAGGTCCAAATCCCCAATTTTAAGAAAACCTAAGTTCTACCCAAAATCCCCATTTTCACCCACGAAAATCCTTGATTTTAAGATGAAAACATGTTTAATGATGTTAGAGATTGAAGAAATTAAGTAGAAATTGACTTACAAATGATTTGGAGAAGATAGGTTTCTTGGAAAATCGCCTATGGAGTTTGGGTTTTGAAAGAATGAAGAAAAGAGGGTTAAAATTCGTCTAAGTATAAAAAATTACAGGCCTTAAATGTGGGAAATGCGAACTTTGATTCGCAATTGCGAACCCAACAGGCTTGGGAAATGCGAGAAAAACTGTTCGCATTTGCGAACACTGCGCAGTTGCCCGGTCTTCGTATTTGCGTAACTTGTTCGCATTTGCGATGTCCGCATTTGCGGAAAATCCTTCGCATTCGCGATCCCAGGCGGACCTGGCTGACTTCGCATTTGCGAACCAGCCTTCGCATTTGCGATTCTCGCATTTGCGAGCCAGGCTTCGCAAATGCGAAGCCTGCAGGTCTGAAGCACCTGTTGCAAATCTACAGCCTAAAGTTTAAAAAAAATAACTCGACATCTATCCAAAACTCACCCGAGCCCTCAGGGCTCCAATCCAAATATACACACAACCCCAAAAACATCCTACGGACTTACTCGTGCGATCAAATCACCAAAATAACATCATTTACATAGAATCAAGCCTCAAATCACATGATTTCTTCCAACTCTTCATAAAACACAAATTTTCCATTTTTAAGTCCGAAACACGTCAAATAACGTCTGTTTTTAACCAAAATTTACAGAAAGTGCTTAAATAACATATTAGACTTGTATCGGGTATCGGAACCAAAATACGAGCCCGATACCATAGTCTTCTGATCAAATTTCCTTTCTATTTTCCTTAATTAATTTCAGAAAACAATTTCACATAAAAATTCATTTCTCGGGCTTGGGACCTCGGAATTCGATTTCGGGCATACGCCCATGTCCCATATTTTCCTACGGACCCTCAGGGACAGTCAAATTACAGGTCCGAGTCCATTTACCCAAAATGTTGACCAAAGTCAACTTTAATCATATTAATATCAAAATTCAACAATGTTTACACAGAATTTATATTTAAGCTTTCCGGCTATGCGCCCGGAGTATGCACACAATTAGAGGTGACTAAAAGTGAGGTTTTCAAGACCTCGAAAGCGCGAAAAAGAGAGAAAACTGGTGATGACCCTTTGGGTCGTCACAATTTTATTATTAATTGGCAGGAGTTCGTTCTCGTGCAAAGATTATGATATTGTTATTGATTTGGCACGAGGTATTTGCCATACAATTATTTTAATATTATTATGGCCTGAGGTCTCCGTCGTGCAGCGTGTGGATATGGATCCATCCCCCTAGTCGCCCTCTCATTTTTACATATTCATGTGCAAAAGATAACAAGTGATCCTTTGTGCATATTCCTATATTTACATGCCTTATTCACGCATATCATCTACATATGCTAGTTGATGCATTTGACATATGTATGAGTCTTGTTAATGAGTTGTTAGACACTTGAAAAGTGTCGGATTGATGGCAAAAGAGAGTTATTACCGTACATTGATATGTTGGACTCATGTAAAGGTTTCATAAACATGGAACCTAGAAATAGATATAGAAGTAGATCATTGTCACACTGCTTAGTGCATGTCTCTTTTATGTGCGAAGTTGGCACAAGTCGTACTTACTTGTTCTGTTAAATGGCAAAGCTTTTTTATTTCCTTTACCCCAGTTGCGTACCTTTACTATTAATAACCTCTATTCTGTGACTATCACGTTAGATACTTCTCTATATTATATATGTTATTGAGCTGCACATGTAATATTATGTGAGTATCTTTTGACTTAAAAATTCAGTCGCAACTTTACTGAGGTTAGTCAAGATACTTACTGAGTACATGGGGTCACTTGTACTCATACTACACTTCTTCACCTTGCGTGCAGATCATGGAGCTGAGGTGTTGTAGATGACGAAGGCTAGTATTGGATTCTACTAAAAATCCAGACTTGAGCTACCACTTGTTCATGGTAGTTTAGGAGTTATAATTCTGTTTATGTAAACTTCAAATAGATGTTGTATTTATTTTCCGTATCATCTTTCTAAACCTAAATCTAGTAAATCATGACTTGTACTACTAGTCCTTGAGATAGATGTACAGATCTTCTATCATTTTATTTATTGACTATGAATGATTTTCATTCGAGTTATGTCATGTTATTGTTTGGCTTACATAGCATATTAAGGTTAGGTTCCATCACGACTATATGAGATTTTGGGTTTTGACAAGTTGGTATCAGAGCTCTAGGTTCATAAGTTCTACGAGTCATGAGCAAATGTCCAGTAGAGTCTTGTGAATCGGTTTGATGACGTCCATACTTATTTTTGAGAGGCTATAAGTCATCTAGGAAACTTCACCTTCTTTCTTTCTTTCCTTATCGTGCAACCTTGATTCGACTTGAAACATGTATCTTCGATTTCTTTCGATTCACTTGTATGTGATATTGAGCACTCAGTATCAGCTACGCACTGACAACTTATGATGTCGTAGATGGGGTGCGAGATGTGTTTCTACATAGTGAAGGTAGACCAGTTTAGAGTAGTTGAGGCTAGGTTTAGACGACTTGGGCTAAGTGAATTTAGTTGTATAAGTATGTGTCCTTGGACTCTTACATCCGGTGGTTCCCTAGTGGTGGAATTGATGGCTCAGTTAGTGGCTAGATAGCCATGTGATAAGTACTATGTGACTGAGGACTGCTCTTAGATGGTTTGGATATGATGAGAAGGATTTTCTTGGGGTGCAAAGGGCTATGGATGCCTGATTATCATCTTGATGTGTTGTATAGTGATAGATGTGGGGTGTTGGTGAACCTTTCAGTTGTTCACTTATGGGATGATATGGATTCTTGTATTTATTAACGACTATAGACTCGGCAGAATTAACTGATAGCATAGTAGTTGTGACCATGGTGGAGTCCCAAAAAAGATGCCGATTTGAGGTCAAGCAGGTAGGTTATCTCCTGCTAGAATGTTTGATGTTGTGTGGTTCTTTTGAGGCTTCTATAGAGAATTTTCTTTCTATCCGGTGGAAAGTATGTACTATGATTCGAGTTTATATTGCTTGTGGAAGTTTGCGCACCTAACGTAAGGATAAGTATGCACTCGGCAGATAAATTGGAGTATGAATAACAGTGTGTGACCATGGCAGTTAAGGAGGAAGAGTATTGTGTGTTATTAAATGATGTGTTTTGTGGCTTCCAGCCAAGTGGGAGAGTCCACTATTAATGATTACATCATATGGGCATGTGTTGTTATAGTTACTAGACTAGGATGTGCTTGTAGATTAACTATGATTTGAGAAGGGTGTCATCGAGGATGATTTCAAGCAAGGAATTTACTGTATACAAGATGTAATATACTTTATTGGTAAGTAAAGGTTGCGGAATGACTTGTGTTTTATATTCATTGTGGAGATGGTGTGCAAAAGAGAAAGGATTTACTTGGTTGCTTAAGGATGATGATGTATCTTAATGTATTGATGTGCCAATAGGGCACAAGTTGCTCGGTGCGTGTGGGCTTTGAATTGTAGTTAGAGCAGAGTGGATGACTCTCGAGAAGGCCGTAATGGGTTCAAAATTCATATGTGGTATCTAAGGATTTGCCGAACTTCGTTGTATGGCTAGGATTTGAGATTTTCCTTGGATGGTGCCGAGGCGTGCAGTATTTCTATATCATTATAGATTCAATATGGCAGTATTAGGGAGATAAAAGAAGAAATTATTCACAGATAGTCTCTACAGAGCGAGCATTTCGATTTGAGTTACCGTTGGATTTGGCAACCTGCGTGACTTGGTTGATTTAGATATATCCAGTTCTGAAGGTCTGTCTATGTGCTAATGGGTTTTGAAGAGCTTTTTATCACGATTTGAGATTGATGTCTTCTATAGGCATAAAGGTTTTGTTGTGTGTTGTGATGTTCTCCTGGATTGAGTTAAGTAGAAGGTTTCTTGTTGATGGAGTGTTTATCCTACTCATGATTCAAAGTTGATGATGAGATTCTTGTATTTTTGTATTGTAGCATGGTAGATGCAGAGAGCCGATTGAGATTGAATGGATTAGGTTGCAATTCAACTTTAAAAGGAAGGTCACGAGCTCTGAATGGCATGAAGAGCTTCATATGTTTAAGAGTATGCTAACGATAACTTGTATCGCTTGAGACGGTGTGTCGTACAAGATGCATTGTGTATTGATTTGCGGATGCTTGACTAGTATTACAGTAATCGTCGGGTTGGTGACTGTTGATGTCCAAATATTGCTACGTGGCATGGAAGATTTATAGAAGTACTTCTCATGAGGTGATTATGTATGAGTGATGTATCAGTCATTTGAGTAGGAGAGTTGGAGATCAAATATGGATATTCCTATATTCATGAGATTTAGAGATTGGATGTTCTCAGAGGCGGACTGTTATTTGGTTACGGGATGTGAAGGTGTGTTAAGAGTTATGACTGATTATATGTGTTATTGATAGGTCATTGTGGACTTTTGAAAATTTATTTACCTATTTTGGGATGATTGGAATTATTTTTTGGTCCCGCTGGTAGGTCTAATGAGAATGTATATTCTATATTAGATCGGTTTGCTTACATTTACGTAGCATTTACTGTGGGTGTATCATCGGGCAGAATAGATGTTATTTATTCCCTGATTTGTTTCATGTGTTTTTCTCTTATGTTATGATGAGCTATGATGCTACTTGATTATTCATACGTATGTTGTAGTTCTGTTTAGGCCTTGTGGCTATATATGAGCGAGATGGCTCTTGAGATGTTGATTTGCTTATTGCACCGCATTTGTGCTTGCCGTATTCGTAGCGCAATATGCTATTCGTCTCTACATGATTATGTTTTTCCATTTCATGTGCTTGTTGTTGATATACCTTTGTTTCGTGAGCATGAGGATTATGGCTCAATGGATAATCCTATGTATATTGATGTGTTCTGATCGGGTTGCTCATTACAACGGAGTTATGATTGGATGTGATTCCTTGTGTTATTCTGTGTGTTTTGTTTCTACCTTGTGGGATGGATTCATAGCTTTGTGCTTTTGTGGTTGTATTTGTTTAACTTGTTGGATAGGTCTCTTATTTGGTTCTCTTTCTATTATTGATCACATTTGGGATGTTACTTGTTTGGTGCATGGATTACATGGTATATAGTTCTAAGTGGTATTTGGTGTGGCCTGAGTAGCTTGTACTAGGTGGAATGAGGTTATTGGACCTGGAATTAGTACAACCGGTTTTGGATAAGGTATGCTAGAGTGCGAATGTCATTAGTTAGCTCAAAATTCAGCAATGGTTTTTGTCGATCGAGGGAACTCCATGACTTGTTGATTTGATGACTCACTATGAGTTTCTATATGTTTTTTCACCATCATCGGTATTGTGAAGGTTTAGAATAAGGTTTTATTTGATATGAAGTACATTAGCGGTACCAGATTTGGTAATGAACAGCTATTATGGTCAGAAGATATTTTTATGGGTACATGAGCTATGCGGTACATCGTGTGGTTATGTCTTGGGAGCATATGATGCAGTTTGTGGGAATTAATACAGTATATATACAAGGATTGGATCTTATAGAGAGTTCCAGAAGTTGATATTTAGTTTTAAGGCTTGTGGACTAAGGTCAAAGGAGGAATCTTCAGTCGGATTGTGTTAATGAACTTATATGGATTGAGGTGGCACGAGATCACTTATGGGCATGGCAAGCGTATGCAGTTATTTTGATGGCTTTGGAATGACTTTTGGCACGTTGGAGGACGAACGCATGTTTAAGTGGGGGAGAATGTAACGACTCAACTAATCATTTTGAGCTTTAACATTTTTGTTTGGCGGTTTGATACTTTGAGTAGCTTCATATGATGCATTATGACTTGCGTCTATGGTTGTTTTTTATTTTTAAGAGGTTGAGAGTTGATTTGGAAGAGTAATTTTCAATTCAGAAGCTTAAGTTGAAGAGTTGACTAAGGTTTGACTTTTGAGTAAATGACTCCGGAATCTTGATTTGATGGTTTGAATAGGTTCATATGGTAATTTTAGACTTGGGCGTATGTTCATATTCAAATTTGGATGTTCCTAGAAAGTT
The DNA here is from genome assembly GCA_026770625.1 of Nicotiana glauca. Lineage (NCBI taxonomy): Eukaryota > Viridiplantae > Streptophyta > Magnoliopsida > Solanales > Solanaceae > Nicotiana > Nicotiana glauca. The sequence continues at coordinate 49,754 of MU665061.1, forward strand.
TTGGCTCTATTTGTCTAAAGTTGGCCATTTGAAGAGTTGGATAGTTCATAAGTTTGACCAAGAGTTGACTTTGATGTTATTACACTCCAATTGGTGTTCTGAGACTTTAGATAGGTCTATAAAGTTGAATTGAACTTGTTTGTAAAGTTTGGAAGTAATATAAAGTGTCTAAGTATGATTCAGACACTCTTTTGAAAAAGTAAAAATTAAGAACTAATGAGAAATTTTGTTTGGTTTGAGCTGTGATTCTTTATTGTGATATTTCTATGGGTGATTTGAGACTTTGGACAAGTCCATGTGGATTATTTTTACTTTTAGGAAAGGTTTTATGGAGTCACGCAGGGCTCAGATGAGTTTAGGCGCATTTGGAGCATATTCCGGAAGAATTGAATTGTTAAAATGGGATTTTCTATAGATGACCTGACTTCAAAAGAGAATTTCTCCCATTCTATAAAGAATGTTTGAGTGATATTTTGAAAATATTGTAATCCTTGGATTCTAATTGTGGTTCAAACTGTTCGTTATTCCAACATCTGAGCATAAAGTTATGGTTGTTTTACTAAAAGATGGAAGAGCAGTTTTTGGTCAGTAGAGTGTTGCATATTGCACTACCGCAGCGCTTGGGGCGACGCATGGGTCGCCGTGGCTGTGTATTTTTCCCGCCATATGGTTCTTCACACTATAAATAGAGCCCATTTTATGGTTGTAACATTTTTCTTCAATTTTGGAGCATGAGAGCCCGGTTTTGAGGGTTTTGACCTATTTCTTCATGAACCACATTTAGGTAAATGATTCTAACTAAATTTATCATCAAGTTAAGGATCTAACATTTATTTTAACATAAAATCAAAGATTTAGGAGAAATCAAGTGGGAAATAGAATAAAATCTAGAAATCGAGAATTGTTGATTTAAGCATACGTGGATTTAAGCATACGTAGAAGAAAATCTAGAAACCCATATTTTCATACGTAAGAGTACGTTGTAAGTCAATTAATGTAAGCTTAGAAATGAAATCATCTTTGAAAACTTTTCAAAGTTAGTTAATAATGTTAGCGTGGAGGTTACAAATATTTAAGATCATGAATACCAAGTACCAAGAGGGTTTTAAGGCTTAGAAACTAAACAAATTGAAGAAAATAAGCTTCGTCGAAAGTCAATAAGTTGGAATGTTATAACATGTACTTTTGGGGTGATACTAGGGTGATTAACATTTTAAGGAGGATATTTTATGATTTCTTTTAGTCGTATGATAGTCTTGTGCTATGTTTTAAATTCAAGCGAGTTGTAGAACAAAAGTTGAAAAGTTCATCACAAGTTCCATTCATAAATGTGTTGAAACTTATGTCAAATCTAGCTGAGCTTTTCTCCCAATATACTTAGAATTATGGGAAGATCTACCTACCAAATTGAATATATATGAGTCTAGTTTCTAATGCATTTAAACGTTCATCAATACGACATCAGAGTAGAGGTATATTCGCATTTTTTCAAGACTGTGCAAGCAGCTCCCATGGGGCCCACAAAGTCGGTGTAAAACTTCAGCTTGTATTTAATTCAATTATATGTCGTTTTAACTCATTTTTCTCGTCCAAAACAGTTCCTAAACCCTCCTAAATTCTCTCCAAGGGGTCTTCCATGATTCTAGGGTGAAAACCAAAGATAAAAACAAGAATCTAACGCTAGATATTTTGTGGTGCTTGCTAGATCGTAGTTCTTCTTCCTGTGGCTATTTTTTAGGGTTCTTCAAAGCTAAGTTACCTCACATTTCATGTTGTTCCTTATTATTAAGCTAAGAATAAGTCCCTCCTTCATATATATTAGAATTTCAATCCAAAATAAAATTGTTTAAACAGTCACTTGAACACAAAAGTTGATTCAAGAAGAGAATACAACTCCTACAGTGTTGTGGTGTCACGACCCGGAATTTCCACTGTCGGGATCGTGATGGCGCCTAACATTTCACTTGCTAGGCAAGCTAACGTTAGAACAATTTACTTATTTTAACATTTTAAGTGATAGCACTAATAACGAATTGAAATAACAGGTATGTTCTAAGTATAAATGCGGAGATTAAACAGCCAATCGTCTATTACAATTCCCTGAACCTGGTGTCACAAGTGCAAGAGCTTCTAACGTAATGCACTTAAGAGTCTGAATCTACACATTGTGCAAAGTGTAGTATCAGTACAATCGACCCCATGTACTATTAAGTGCCGAGCCTAACCTCGACGAAGTAGTGACGAGGCTAAGGTGGGTCACCTACACTAAAACTTGTACGATGTATATAATAATGACAGAATAATTAAAATACATTACATAATTAAACAACTAACATGAAATGATAACCACAACCTCGAAGATAAACCAGTGTCGTCCAGAATTACCAATCTTTACCAGTTCAAACAAAATATTAAAAAAACAACACAGCTCAAGAAATAGAAACATATAGGTTGGTGCGGCGTGTAACCCGATCCCACTAGACAATACATAATCCTTTATTATTCTACCATAACAATATCAATAACAGTAAATAATATATATTTGTTGCGGCATCAATATCAATATCGTAATTTCACCCTTATTTCACCATATCAATCCACCTGTATTCCACGTGTTGCGGCGTGCAACCCTAGCCCACCATATATATATATATATATATATATATATATATATTCACCCTTATTCCACCATATCAATCCTCCCTTTTTACACCTGCTTTGGTGTGCAGCCCGATCCCACCATATCAGAACCAAACACTTAATGTACACAGTCAAATCAACTTGCTAAATCACAAGGCCTTTACGATAAATAATTACCAAACTAAACCAGATAAAGGAAAACTCGTTCAATATAGAATCTGGACGAATAATACTACACAGTGAGACCAAACCAGTAATTTTCAGGTAGAAGGTGCAACAAGTCAAATTAAGCAAATAGCAGGGATTGTGGAAACTATGAAAAGAGCTAACATGGTTAACCATAGAAGATATTGATGAACACGTAGCAGTTAAGCATGGAAATTATTTAGAACATATAACAGTTAAGATAAGAAAGGAAACAATTAAGGAAAAGTGGCAAATTGGGGAAAAATAGATAATTCTGCAGCGTATAAGCACTTGTCACCTCGCATATATGCCGCTCACATGGAATTCACCTAACAAATAAAATGAGGGTTCCTGATTCCCTCAATTCAAGGTTAGGCACACCATGTATCTCACTCTGTGATCAATTTAAAGCGGTACCGGGGCCTTTCCCCTAGAATCCGCCTCCAAACCACTCGTATCTAGCCATAATTAACTCATAACATCAAATATCGCTAAAGAAATAAAATACAATGCATAAATTTAGATTTCCCAAATTTTCCCCTAAAAAGTCAAAAATCGACCCCGGGCCCGCTTAGTCAAAACCCGAGGTTCGAACCAAAATCCATTTACCCATCACCCCCGAGCCCGATTAGGTAATTTGTTTCAAAATCCAACTTCAATTCGAGGTCTAAATTCCAATTATACAAAAATCTCTAATTCTACCTAAACCCCCAATTTCCACCATGAAACCCTAAATTCTAGGTTGAAAATTCATGAAATGTAATAGGTAATTGAAAGAAAGTAGGTTAGGATCACTTACCAACAAATTATGGAAGAAATTATCTTGGAAAAATCGCCTCTAGGTCTTTTAGTTTTGAAATTTTGAAATAATGGCCAAAATTCCCGTAATGGGATTGTTTAAGAGCTGGGCGACAGTGTTCATCGTGTTTGCATGAACACTGTCATGTTTAAGAGCAGGGCCTAAGTGGCCTACACAATCGCGAGTAACTGAACGCGTTCACGAAGGTCTATACCTCCCTGACCTTCGCGTTCGCGAGATGGGGTTCGCGTTCGCGTAGAGTTACTTCATTCCCCTTCCCGACCCAGCTAAAGCTACGTGTTCACGTGAGACGGGTCATGTTCGCGTAGAGCAATTCCTCCAGTGCTCTGCATTCACAACCATAGTCCCGCCATCGCATAGAGTAAAATCCTCCCCCAACCCAAATCCACTTGGCGATCGTGAGAATGGCTTCGCGATTGCGAAGCACAATGCATCAGAACACCAAATGCAACAAACACACTAGATTTTCTAAGTTCAAAACATCCCGTAGCCTATTTGAAACTCACCCGAGACCTCGGGGATCCAAATCAAACATGCACAAAAGTCCTAAAACATCATACTAACTTGCTCCGGTGATTAAATCGCTAAAATAACACCTAGAACTACGAATTGAACACCAAATCAAATGAAATTTTCAAGAAAGCTTTAAAACTTCTATTTTCACAACCGGACATCCGAATCACGTCAAACCAACTCTATTTCTCACCAAATTTTGCACACAAGTCTAAAATATTATAATGGACTTGTACCGTGCTCCGGAACCAACATACGAACCCAATATCAATGAGATCAAACATTAACCAAATTCTTAAAACCATTAGATTTTTAGTCTTTCAATTTTCAGTAAAAATACAAATCTCGACTAAGGGACCTCGAAATTCGATACTGGACATACGCCCAGTTCCCATATTTCATTACGGACCCATCGGGACCGTCCAAATACGGGTCCGGGTCTGTTTACTCAAAAAGTTGGCCAAAGTCAACTAAAATCAACTTTTGAGGCAAAGATTATTGTTTTCATCAACTTTCAACATAAAAGCTTTCCAGAAACACGCCCGGACTACGCACGCAAATCGAGGAGGTTTGAATGAGATTTTTAAGGCTTAAGAGCATAGAATCGAGTTCTAAAACATTAGAGGACCTTTTATGTCATCACATTCTCCACCTCTAAAATAACCGTTCGTCCTCAAAATGACATAGAAAAGTACCTAAGCTAGTGAAAAGGTGGGGATCTTTACTCCGCATATCAGACTCGGACTCCCAGGTAGCTGCCTCAATAAGATGACCTCTCCAGTGCACTCGAACTGAAGGATAACTCTTCGACCTCAACTGACGAACCTGCCGGTCTAGAATAGCTATCGGCTCCTCCTCATAAGTCAAATCCTTGTCCAAGTGGACAGAGCTGAAGTCTAGCACATGAGACGGATCATCGTGGTACTTCCGGAGCATGGACACATGGAATACCGAATGAACTGCTGATAAACTGGGTGGAAATACGAGCTTGTAAGCCACCTCACCCACTCTCTGAAGAATCTCAAAAGGCCCGATGTACCTGGGGCTCAACTTGCCCCTCTTTCCAATTCTCATTACACCCTTCATGGGTGACACACAGAGCAACACTCTCTCTCCGACCATGAATGCAATATCACAAACCTTATGGATGGCATAACTTTTCTACCTGGACTGAGCTGAGCAAGCCTACCCTGAATGATCTTAACCTTATCCAAGGCATCATGTACTAAATTTTTACCCAATAACCGAGCCTCTTCTGGATCAAACCATCCGACCGGTGATCGGTACTGTCTACCATATAATGCCTCATAGGGAGCCATCTGGATGCTTGACTGATAGCTGTTGTTGTAGGCAAACTCCGCAAGTGTCAAGAAATGATCCCAAGAGCCTCCGAAGTCAATGACAAAAGCACGGAGCATGTCCTTTAATATTTGAATACTGCGCTCGAATTGCCTGTCCGTGTGAGGATGAAATGTTGTGCTCAACCCAACCTGCATGCCCAACTCACATTGTACTGCCCTCCAAAAATGTAAGGTGAACTGCATACCTCGATCAGAAATGATAGACACGGGCACACCGTAAAGATGAACGATCTCGCGGATATAAATCTCTACCAACCACTCTGAAGAATAGGTAACTGCCACAGTGATGAAATGCGATGACTTGGTGAGTCTATCCACAATAACCCAAACTGTATTGAACTTCCTCGGAGTCCGTAGGAGTCCAACAATGAAATCAGTAGTGATATGATCCCACTTCCACTCAAGAATCTCTATCTTCTAAAGCAAACCACCAGGTCTGTGATGCTCGTACTTTACTTGATAACAATTTAGACACTGAGCTAAATATGCAACTATATCCTTTTTCATTCTCCTCTACCAATAATGCTGCTGCAAGTCCTGATACATCTTGGTAGTGCCCGGATGAATAGAATGCCGGAACTGTGGGCCTCCTCGAGAATCAACTCACGAAGTCCATCCACATTAGGCACACAAACACAACCCTACACCCTAAGGACAAGCAGATGAGGATCATCATAATGCCGCTCCCTAATGCGCTCAAACAAGCAAGACCGAGCGACTGTACAAGCTAGAACATGACTGGGCTCAGAAACATCCAACCTCATGAACTGATTGGCCAAAGCCTGAACATCTAATGCAAGCAGTCTCTCACCAACTGAAATGAACGCATGGCTGCCTATACTCACTGACTTCCTACTCAAAGCATCGACCACCATATTGGCCTTCCCGGGATGTTACAAGATGGTGATATCATAGTCTTTCAATAGCTCTAACCACCTTCTCTGCCTCAACTTGAGCTCCTTTTTTTGAACAAATACTGCAAACTTTGATGATCCCTTAACACCTCACACGACACGCCATAAAGATAGTGCCTCTAAATCTTCAGCGCATGAACAATGGCTGCCAACTCTATGTCATGAACAGTGTAATTCTTCTCGTGAACCTTTAGCTGCCATGAATCATATGCAATAACCTTTCCACCCTGCATCAATACCGTACCAAGTCCAATGCGAGATGCATCACAATATACTGTATAAGGTTTTGATCTTATGGGAAACACAAACACTAGCGCCATACTCAAAGTATTCTTGAGCTTCTGAAAGCTCACCTCACACTCGTCTGACCATCTGAACAGGGCACTCTTCTGGGTCAACAGGGCTGCTATAGATGAAAACCCCTCTACAACCCGATGGCAGTAACCCGCCAATCCCAAGAAACTCCGGATCTCTGTAGCTGATGTGGGTCTAGGCTAGTTCTTGACTGTCTCAATCTTCTTAGGATCCACCTGAATACCCTCTGTTGATACAACATGCTCCAAGAAGGCGACTGAGCTCAACAAAAACTCACATTTTGAAACTTAGCATATAACTGGCTATCTCTCAAAGTTTGAAGAACGATCCGAAGACGCTGCTCATGCTCCTCTCAACTTCGGGAGTAGATCAGAATATCATCAATAAGCACAATCACAAAGGAATCTAGACAAGGCTTGAACACCCGGTTCATCAAATCCATGAATGATGTTGGGGCATTTGTCAGCCCAAATGACATTACTAGAAACTCATAATGCCAATACCAAGTCCGAAAGCTGTCTTAGGGACATCGGATGCCCTAATCCTCAACTGATGGTAGCAAGATCTCAAATCGATCTTTGAAAACACCTTGGCACCCTAAAGCTGGTCAAATAAGTCATCAATCCTTGGCAATGGATACTTGTTCTTGATAGTGACATTGCTCAACTACCGATAATCTATGCACATCCTCATCGATCCATCCTCCTTCCTTACAAATAATACGGGCGCACCCCTGGGCGAGACACTAGGTCCAATAAAGCCCTTATCAAGAAAATCTTGCAACTGATACTTCAATTCCTTTAACTTTGTCGGGGCCATGCGGTATGGCGGAATAGAAATGGGCTGATTTCTTGGAGCTAAATCAATACAGAAGTCAATATCCCTATCGGGTGGCATCCCTAGCAGGTATGCAGGAAACACCTCTGGAAACTTACGGACAACTGGTACTGAATTCATAGAAGGAACCTCCGCACTAGAATCGCAGACATAAGCCAAATAAGCTAGACACCCCTTCTCGACCGTGTGTTGAGTCTTCATATAAGAGATAACCCTACTAGTAGAGTGGCCAGTAGTCCCCCTCCACTCTAATCGAGGCAACCCCAAAAAGTCTAAGGTATCCATCTTGGCATGACAATCCAATATATCATGATAAGGTGACAGCCAATCCATACCCAATATGACATTAAAATCGACCATATCGAGAAGTAAGAGATCTACACGAGTCTAAAGACCTCCAATAGTAACCACGCACGAATAATAGACATGATCTACAATAATAGCATCTCCCATAGGTATGGACACATACACCGGAGCACTCAAAGAATCACGAGGCATAACCAAATATAAAGCAAAATAGGACGACATATATGAATAAGTAGAACCCGAATCAAATAGAACTAAGCCATCTCTACTGCAAACTAAAATCGTACCTATGATAACTGCGTTAGATGAATCAGCCTCAAGCCTGGCTGGAATAGCATAGCATCAGTGTTGGGCCCTACCACTCTGAACCATATCTCTAGGACGGCCTCCTACTGGCTAGCCTCCACATTTAGCGGACTGGCCTCCACCTCTAATGGCCTGACCACCACCTCTACCAGACTGACCTCTACCTATGACCCGTATCTCTAGCTGGCTGAGTGGGCGGCGATGCAACCGGTGCCGTAATCATAGCACGAGAGCTCTGTTATGGCTTACCGCCCAATAATCTCGGAAAGTCCTCCTGATATGCCCAAAACCACCACACTCATAACATCCATTCTGATACGGTGGCTGCTAATACTGAGACTGGCCTAAATGGGCTAGCTGATCATGGTAATAACTCTAAATAGGAGGTGCACTAATAGGAGCTGGCAGTGCACTGTAAGCTGGTTGCCCCGAATGAGGCACAAAAATGACCACGACTCCCAGAAGCACTGTGGGATGTCTGAACCGCTGAATAATATGGCTTGGGATGATGGCCCTTACCAAAAGTACCCTTTCCTCCATACGAGGCACCACTAAAAATACCTGAATGACGAGGTCTCTCGTCAGATCCCTGACCACTCCCCTGAACTAAAACCATCTCGACTCGTCTGGCAAATTAGCAGCCACCTAAAAAGAAATCTCACTCCCAGTCTTCTTAGCCATCTGCAATCTGATAGGCGGAGCAAGTACCTCGATATACCTCCTTACCCTTTCGCTCTCGGTAGGAAGCAGAAGAACAACATGACGGGCCAGATCCACAAATCGAGTCTCGTATTGAGTGACAGTCATAGAACCCTACTACAGACGCTCGAACTACCTCCGATAGTCCTCTCTCTAAGTGATAGGAAGGAACTTCTCAAGACATAACTGAGAGAAATGGTCCCAAGTAAAAACAGGCGACCCAACTAGTCTAGTCAATATATAATCCCTCCACCATTTCTTGGCGGAACCCGACGAATAAAATGCAGCAAAGTTGACCCCATTGGTATCCACTATCCCATGTTCCGTAACACCTCATGATAGTTGTCCAAATAGTCTTGGGGATCCTCTGAAGATGCACCACTGAAGTGTATTGGGAAAAGCTTGGTAAACCTATCCAATCTCCACAAGGCCTTAGAAGACATAGCTGATCCATCACTGGTCTGTGATGAAACACCCGGCGAAACTAACCCAACTGGCTGAGCTGCTAGAGTCTAAAACTGGGGTTCTATCTGCTCCGTAGTGTGAGTAGCGGGAGTCTGGACTCCTCTCCCAGCCTGAGAGACCGGTGGTGCCATAGGAAATGTGCCGTTTTGAGCAACACTCTCCATAAGGCCCACCAGACGGACCAAATCATCCTGAAGCACTGGAGTGGCAATGAACCCCTCCGGTACCTGAGCTGGTCCAAAAGGAACAGTCCAAGATGAAATATCATCATCAAACTCCACCCGAGACTCCACTACTGGTGCTGGTGCTCGAGCTCTAGGCTAAGCCCTGCCCCTTCCTCGGCCTCTGGCATGGCCTCGACCTCGACCTCTGCCCCTCGTAGGAGTTGCCACTGGGGGAACTACTCAACTGAAGATGCAGTGTGTGTTCTCATCATCTACGAGAGAACAAAATAGAAGAGTTCATCAACACTGATAGAATAAAATTGTATGACAAAGAAGAATATAAGTGATACAGTTTTTAACTCCATAGCCTCTGGAAGATAAGTACTGACATCTCTGTACCGATCCTCTAGACTCTACGAAGTTTGCTCGTGACTCGTGAGACCTATGTAACCTAGGGCTCTGATACCAAATTGTCACAACCTGGAATTCCCACATTCGGGATCGTGATGGTGACTAACATTTCACTTGCTAGGCAAGCCAACGTTAGAACAATTTACTTCTTTTAACAGTTTAAGTGATAACATTAATAACAAACTGAAATAACAGGTATGTTCTAAGCATAAATGCGGAGATTAAACAGCCATCATCTATTACAACTCCCTGAACCTAGTGTCACAAGTGTACGAGCTTCTAAAGTAATATACATAAGAGTCTGAAATAAGTACAAGCTGTGATAATGAAGTAATACAGCTAAAATGAGAATAGGATGGGGAATCCAGGAGCTGCGGGCGCAGAATAGCCGTACCTCAAGTCTCTAACAATCTCTAATTCGAGCACACTAATAAACGACGATGGGACCGACTCCAATATCTGCACATTGTGTAGAGTGTAGTATCAATACAACCGACCCTATGTACTGATAAGTGTCGAGCCTAACCTCGACGAAATAGTGACAAGGCTAAGGCAGGTCACCTACACTAAAACCTGTACCCAGTATATAATAATGGCAGAATAATTGAAATACATTACATGATTAAACAACCAACATGAAATGATAACCACAGCCTCGAAGATGAACCAATGTCGTCCAGAATTACCAATCTTTACCAGTTCAAACAAAATATCGAAAAAACAACGTAGCTCAAGAAATAGAAACATATAGGTTGTTCTGGCGCGCAGCCCGATCCGACCAGACAATACATAATCCTTCCTCATTTCACCATAACAATATTAATAACAATAAATAATAAATGTTTGTTGCGGCACGCAACCCGATCCCACGATATATCAATATCAATATCGTATATTCACCGTTATTCCACCATATCAATCCTCCTTTATTACACCTACTGCGGCGTGCAGCCCGATCCCACAATATCAGAACCAAACACCCAATGTACACAATCAAATCAACAAGCTAAATCACAAGGCCTTTACGATAAATAATTACCAAACTGAACCAGAAAAAGGAAACCTCGTTCAATATAGAATTTGCACGAATAATACTACACAGCGAGACCAAACAAGAAATTTTCAGGTAGAAGGTGCAAACAAGTCAAATTAAGCAAATAGCAAGGATTAGGGAAACTATGAAAAGAGCAAACATGGTTAACAGTTGAAGATGTTGATGAACACGTAGCAGTTAAGCATGGAAAGCATTTAGAACATATGACAGTTAAGATAAGAAAGGAAATAATTAAGGAAGCGGTAAATCAGGGAAAAATAAATAATTCGGCGGCGTATAAGCACTCGTCACCTTGCATATATGCCAGTCACATGGAATTCACATAACAAATAATCCAAGGGTTCGCAATTCCCTCAAGTCAAGGTTAGGCACACACCTACCTCACTTCACGATCAATTCAAAGCTCTACTGGGGATTTTCCCCTAGAATCTGCCTCCAAACCACTCGTATGTAGCCACAATTAACTCAATAATATCAAATATTGCTAAAGGAATAAAATGCAATGCATAAATTTAGATTTCCCAAACTTTCCCCCAAAAAGTGACCAATCGACCCCGGGCCCGCTTGGTCAAAACCTGAGGTTCGAACCAAAATCCATTTATCTATTCACCCTCGAGCCCGATTATGTAATTTTTTTCGAAATCCGACCTCAATTCAAGGTATGAATTCCAATTATACAAAAATCCCTAATTCTACCCAAACGCCCAATTTTCACCATGAAAACCCTAGATTTTAGGTTGAAAATTCATGAAATGTAATGGGTATTTGAAGGAAAGTATGTTAGGATCACTTACCAACAAATTGGGGAAGAAATTATCTTGGAAAAATTGCCTCTAGGTCTTCTAGTTTTGAAATTTTAAAATAATGGGACTGTTTAAGAGCTGGGCGACAGTGTTTATCGCGTTAGCGTGAACACTGTCGCGTTCGCAAAGAGCAGGGCCTGAGTGGCCTACGAGATCGCGAGTAACTGAATGCATTCGTGAAGGTCTATCCTCCTGACCTTCGCATTCGCGAGATGGGTTTGCATTCGCGTTGAGTTACTTCATCTTCCCTACCTATCCTGGCTAAAGCTGTGCGTTCGCGTGAGATGGGTCGCGTTCCAGTAGAGCAATCCCCCCAGTGCTCCGCATTCGCAACCATAGTCCCGCATTCGCATAGAGTAAAATCCTCCCCCATTCCAAATCCACTTCGCGATCGCGAGAATGGCTTCGCAATCGTGAAGCACAATGCATCAGAACACCAACTGCAAAAAACACACCGAATTTTCTAAGTTCAAAACATCTCGTAGCCTATCCGAAACTCACCCGAGCAATTAGGGATTCAAATGAAACATGCACACACGTCCTAAAACATCATACAAACTTGGTCCCGCGATAAAATTACCAAAATAACACCGAGAACTACGAATTGAACACCAAATCAAATGAAATTTTCAAGAAAGCTTTAAAATATCTATTTCACAACTGGACGTCCGAATTATGTCAAACCAACTCAGTTTCTTACCAAATTTTAGAGACAAGTCCAAAATATTATAATGGACCTGTACCAGGCTTCGGAACTAACATAACAGACCCAGTATCAATGAGACCAAACATTAACCAAATTCTTAAAACCATTAGATTTTCAGTCTTTCAATTTTTAACAAAAATTCATATCTCGAGCTAGGGACCTCAAAATTCAATTCCAAGTATACGTCCAGGTCCCACATTTCATTATCGACCCATCAGGGCTATCAAAACACGGATCCAGGTCCATTTACTCAAAATATTGACCAAAGTTAACTCAAATCAACTTTTAAGGCAAAAATAATTATTTCATCAACTTTCAACATAAAAGCTTTTCGGAAACACATCCGAATTATGCACACAAATCGAGGAGGGTAGAAATGAGATTTTTGAGGCTTAAGAGCACAGAATCGAGTTCTAAAACATAAGATGACCTTTTGGGTCATCACATATGGTGTGATTAAGGGTTGTTTTGAGCTACACCAGCTGGGGATTTCAAGTTTTATCTACTGCCTAAGGTAAATAAATCATGTTCTTGGTTGTGCTTAAGGTTAATCATGTGTTGGTTGAGTTGTTTGAGTAAAAATCTACAAGATAGTAATTTAAATGGCATAAGAAATCGTTATCTTTTTCTGTGGGCTATGTTGAGGCTATATATATGGTTTGTTGTGGCTGGAAATTGTTATAAATTGTTTTCTTATGTTATGGATGTTGTTGTTAAGCTTATCTATGTGCTAATTCAATGGATTGAAGAAGATAACATGAAAAACAAGATTTTGACGATAAAGGTTAAGGTGCTAGACGTGTGGCCTATTTTTGAGGATTATTCTTTTGTTGTTTTGGGATGAAATTATATGGTAAGCATAAGTATGATGTTATATAAGTTGTAGGACGATTCATGGAAAAGGAATTGGATTAAATTATATTTGTTAATTGTATATCGAGCTTGCCGCTCAAAACGGTTGTTGAAGTAATCAGAGAGCTTATTGTGAATTATTTTGTTGTTGTTTGGACTGTTTGGTGACTTTTAGTCACTTATGGGATGTAGTAAAATAGGGGAGGCACAATCCATTTTCTTGTAGAATATTGGTTTTGAAATGTGAGTGTTACAATGCTTATATGATGACGACGAAGCCGGGTTACTCATTGTAGACGTAAGAATATCATATTGAGCTTGGTTGACGATCGGAGGGAAGATTGTAAAGGTATGTTAAGGCTAAATCTTTCCTTCATTTTGGCATGATCCTGTAACTACATGCATTTGATAACAAGGCATAAAGAGATGTTCTTATTCCTAGATTTATGTACATTATCTTAATCTCATCAGCTATAGTATTCTCCCTTATCGGGATTTCATATTCAGTTTAGTTTTGTCTTCTTTCAGCCAAGAGAGCAGAGAGTCTATATATATATAGTATCACAATATTTTCACCACCATTGAACTATAATCGATGGGCAGGCCCCTATTGGGAAACCTCTGATCATATGGTAAGTTATATACCGAGCCTACTGTGGCCGAGAGCCTATGAGCGAGCCTAGAATGGCTGAAATACAGAACCTAGAATTGTTGAGCGCCTATGAGCGAGCTTACTATGACAGAGCAATTATATACCGAGCCTTATAGAGGTGGACATCTATTTTACTTACTGTATTGAGATAGTCGAGTCAGTATCAACAGGTAAGCATATCTTCATATTATCTTTGACTCCGGGTTACTTTCTGTTATCATGTTTTCAGTTAAGTTTTAGATTTCAGATTTCAATTATTCAGTTGCCTTACATACTCGATACATTATTTCGTACGGATGTCACTTTTGTTGGGGATGCTGCATTTCATGCATGCAGGTTCTGATAGACAACTAGATAGATCTTCTCAATAGACAGAATCAAACATCAGCTTGGTTGGTAAGCTCCACTTCCTCGGAGTTACCAGGTCTAGACCCTGGAGTCCATTTTATTTATATAGATTCGATGGGTAGTCCGAGGCCCTACCGCGGCCATGATATAATTCAGTTATCTCTAGAAGCTTATAGACGAGTCTCTATATTTTATATATTAGTTGATGTTCATGGCGGCTTCGTCGGCCTGCACAGTTTTATATATATATATATATATATATATCAGCTTTTGAGTATGTTTACCCCACAAATGGGAGAGATGTTATTTTCAGACGATTCAGAATATGGCCTCATCGGCCAAAGTTGAGGTTTACCCCTCCAAAGTTCACAGTTATAGAGTGGTACGCTCGGGCCGAGTATGGCATCGGGTGTCTGCCATGCCTCTTCAAGTTTGGGGCGTGACAAACTTGGTATAAGAGTAGTTCTATCCTAGGGAGTCTACAACCCGTGTTTAGTAGAGCCTTGTTTATAGATGTGTTGTGCACCACATTATATAAATAGGAAGCTACAAGGCATTAGGAGTTTGTTACCCATCTTTCAAATCCACATCATGCTATAGAGTTGAGTTATAAGAGTTCGAGCCAAGACTTATGTTTGCAATGATCTACAGTGCTTGCAATTACAAAAATTACGGCAAGCCAGAGGGCTAGTACAACATCAGGTATGGGATAGAGAGAGAGTTCATGACAACATGGCCCAGATTAAGGCCCTATCAGATCGCGTATAACAGATGTGTGAATTTCCTAATTAAGACCCTAAGATGGGAAAATCTAACATACCCCACGAATAGTAGGCCATGGGAGTATCAGAGGGTAAAAGTATAAGTTTCAACAGGTAATAGAAGCAAGGTGAATAAGATACTCGGTTAATGAAGATTATCCGAATTTCCAATTCAGGTAGAGAAATATAAGGATTCTAAGTTACCTTCAGCACTAATAGAGGTATTTACAATTGGCCATACCCATCTCAGTTATGCCCTATGGGAGCTAACATATATAGTTTAAGAGAAAGATGGGATATCAGGATCCAACTTAGGTTACAGTAACCCAAAATGGTGGATTGAGCCAGGAGAGCTAAAAGTGAAATAATATTTTTTTGACGGTTTCAGAATAATATGATAGATAGAAATATTAGTAGGAGAATAAAAAGAGAGTAAATGAAGAATTACGAGTAAGATGTGATAAATGGGTGGTAACGGCAAATCATAATATGATAGGATGACATAGTCTATATTCAAGTAAAGGAAAAGACAAGAGGTGACAGGCCTTGAGACTATAAAAGAGTATAAGCCAAAAAGTCATATCCTCATTTCGAGAAAACTAGTTGGCGACTCCAATGTAATTACTAGAAGGCTAAGTTAGACCCCCCAGAGTAATGGAAATCAACATAGGCTAGTAAACAAAACAAAAAATGAACATGATTTAGGGACTAAAGAATTCGATAACAGTTGGCATCGTAAGAATTTCAGAAATCATGTTTCGGAAATGATAGAATGGACAACAGAAGAATAACATTTAAAGGTCATTCAGGAAGATGCTTCCCTAAAGAAAGAAATGTGAGCGAAGTTATGATTAAGGGACTAAGTGTGCTAGTTACACTAGGTGTCACCCTCTCACGTAAGAAAACTAGTTATCCCTGGTATAGAAGGTTTACCGCAAGGCAAGTAAGAGTCAGTGAAGATGTGAAAAGATGCCAAAGATGAAGAGGTAACTATTGACTAGTAAAGAAAGAATGCGGTAAAAAGGCGAAAGCAGTGAGATTGCATTTATTCAGATCCTACATATAGGTTATGACTCCAAAACATTATACAAGCCAATGGGGGGAGGAGATGTAGTAAGGGTTCCCTCCTAGGATGTTATTGATAAATAAGTATGAATTAACATTTGATACATAAGGAGCCAGTGCGAGAAGTAAGTTAAGACAAAGGAAACAACCCAAGAGAGATTACGCAGAATATAGATATGAGAATGGGCCAACAAGTAGTTTGTAGTTGATTGAGGAAGAACCTAGTTATGGATAGACAAGAGGATACAAATAAATCGGCAGATCGTGCAAGATAAACCTAGTGAACCCAGAATAGTGAATTTAGTCTCGCATATACCACATCGTAATCCTTGAGAAATATTCAGATAGGAATTGAGGTAGTTATAGTTGTCGTAAAAGTGTTATAGAAATAAAATAGAGTTCCACGGGGGAGTCAAAAAAATTTGAGTTCAGAAGTAACCTACGAGAATAAGGGAAAGCAGGTATGTAACTAAGGATATTTGTAGGTGAGTAAGAACATCAAAAATTCTGTTAGGTGTATGATGTGATAAGCTTACAACTTTACAAGAGTCAGATACTCTTCCTTAAATGCTCTAATGAAAGACTAGCTAAGGAAATAAGTAAGAAGGCATCGAACTAAGCTTAGTGACCTAAATAAAAAATGGTCTTGTAACAACAGTCTCACTACAAAATCGTATGCAATCTATAAGAAAGTGGTACCTATTGTGACTAAGGAACGGGAAGTAAAATCCAAAGTAATATTCGAGATCATATGAGTTGCACAAAATTCCAATATATGTGGGCTCTAGGACAAGCCAAGTATTCATGCAACAAGTGGCAGACCGACCAAGAAAAGTAATTTCTTACTTTTACCGAAAGTTGAGAAGGAACGAAAGGAATTATTCGATTTATGACCCAGAGTTAGTTACGTTATGAACACACTTAATATTTCGGAGTGTTATCCATGCAGCATATATGTTGACAATAATACAGCTATAGGAGACTCCGGTATAAGCTAAAAGAAATAATTGAATCCAGGTCACAGGCAAAAGCTTGGATTTCTAAAAGGTTATATCATGGATGTTTCATAGCGTCCACGAGGGGATAAAGTAATAACTAATACCTTGAACTATATATCGGAAGATAGCTTAAGACTACTTAAAGGCTGAGAGAGAAGAGAAAACCAAAGAGTTACAGCAACTAAGTAAATCAGGAGTCGGATTATTAGATCCAAATAATTATAAAAATCCTGATTCAGAACATTGCAGAATCACTCTTAATATCAGAGGTACAAGAGAGATAGTAAAGTAGCCATATTCTATAATAGCTCTATGATAAATCCAGTTAGAAGAGTACCAAGCTCATAATAAATCAGTATGAAGCTCCCGCCGGATTATGTATGCACTAGAGGTACAAGTTTATAGTAGAGCTTCAAGTTGTGGATGTGAATTCTACCTATGTGGAAGGGAGGTTATGAAAGATACAGAAGATAGGATGCAAGAATTAAAGGTAAGTAAGGTAAAGGTGAAGAAGGTATAAGATGCTCAAGTGCAGAAGATTGTGAATAGTCCATACTTCAGATAGAGGGCTAAAAGCGCTATGATTAAGTAGCCAAAAATGATAGTGGTGTCATCAGTATCATATCTTCCACCCTATGGTTTCTAGGTACCGAGAGGTCTAGTTAAGAGAGTAAAGAAGAGTTAGAGACGGTGTAATGTCTTGCTTGAGGTTCTAGAATAACATAAGGAAACATGTGGTGCTATCAAGTTAAAGTAAGGTTGCGAGTAGTATAAATGGATATGTGTAGGTCGCAAGCTAAAGTATGATAGAGCGACAAGGTTTTAGGTAGACGGAAGTAAGGATAAGAAAATGTAAGTGAGAAAGTGATGAGAATAGGTAAGTCCTCGAAATTAAATCCATCAAAACAACAGAGCTGATGGTTTCTGTAAGTTATAAAAAGCTCAATACAGCCTAAATGGACTCAGAGGAGTTTAATACTAGTAGAATTTTGAAAAAAGGGAATGTTACCCTGGTAGTAGAATAAGGTGTAATTATGATAAATGATAAGAGGCTGACATTTAGGCCTTCGATTGAGTAATGATTCAAAGAGAATCGTGAATTGCATGGGATTAGAATACCCCCATAAGATGAATCACGTTGGGATACTATAAAATATGGTTATTAAAGTTTAGTATCATTCCTAGGTAGATCAGGCAAATAACTGCAGATTTTCCCGATGAGAGATGAGCCCTAGTGAAAATGTGTTACATAAGAGGTTTCAAGTTATAGATGGTAGATTATAGATCAACATTTGTCACGACCCAAATCCCAAACCCGGTCATGATGGCGCCTCTCGTGAAGACAAGGCCAGCTAACAAAACAAACGCTTCCTTGTAACAGTTATTTAACATTTATAAAACTAAAACATGATTAGCATAATCAAAAGCGCAGAAAACAACGATAACAATGGAGAACCATCCCATTACAGCCCGACATCGGGGTGTCACTAGTCATGAGCTATTACAGAGTTCACTAAAGTACTACAAGTCCAAAAATAGGAACAAAGTCTGAAAGTAACAGGAACAACATAAAATAAGGGAGAAGATCTGGTGCCGCGGACGCTAGCGGTCACCTGACTCGGCCATGAGAACAAATCTTCAAACAGCTCAAAACCCACTACCGGGTGGTCAAGTACCTGCATCTGCACACGAGGTGCAGGGAGTAAAGTGAGTACTCCAACTCAGTGAGTAATAAAAGTAAATAATAACTGAGCAGTATGGAACCGCGTAAAGCAAGTCATCATGCTATATAATACAGTGTAATCCTTTGAGAAAATAGTGAAAACGTGAAAATCCTTAAGTAAATATCTTGGCTCAGTTTTAAATATCTTTTGAAAATGATCTTTTCAACAGTTGCAAAAAAATAATTTCAACAATTAAGAAATAATCAGAAAATCAGCCCCTCGGGCTCAATATCAACCTCTCAGTACAGTATCAGCCCAGCGGGCTCACTCCCAACTCACAAAGTACAACAAGCCTCCCGGGCACAGCACTGCATTAACAAATAACACCAGGATATCTGGTAAACAGTGCAAGAAGTATCATGGATGCCAATGATATGAGTGCTGAATGTCATGTCAACATTACAAAATAAGAACAAATGCATGAGTGCAATGC
>MU665063.1:25422-111730 GCA_026770625.1 Nicotiana glauca
TAATAAAATTTAAAAATGAAAAAAAAAGAGAAATGAAGCAAAAGGTTTTCAATAGTTGGAGAAATCAGATTTTTGGCCAAAAAAGTTTAAATTTCCCAAGCCAAAATCATGTACCCCTAAAACCGGTTAAAATCCGGCCCAAATCGTTAAAAATTGACCCAATCGCTCAAGAAACCCAGTCCAACACCCCCCATGCCAATCCAAACGACGTTGTTTCAATTGATTGCATCTAGACCGTTGGTCTCTTTTGATCTAACGGTCCAAACGTCCCTTCCCCCCCCCCCCAGAACCCCAATCATCTCTCACACCCTTTAAAAGCTCCGCCGAGCTCCGCCCTAAAACCACTATCTGTCGCCTGCCGGAAATCACCCACGGCAGCGGCCGGCATATAATCGCTCTGAAATTAACACCATTGATCCTCCTCCGCCTCCTCGTCTCCATTCTTCAAACAACCCACCCCAAATCCACCCAGAATTCTTCGAATCTCAGATCAAAACTCCAAACCCTAGCGTCACCCTTGTTTTCCTTGGTGGTGGCGCCACCACCAACCACCACCAAACTAACACCAAATAATCCCCAAGCCCCCCCTCATTCCAAATACCCACTCCGTCTACCTCAAAACCCTTCAGAACCGTTCGAATTTCAAATCAAAAATATGAACCCTAAGTCCCAAAAGTCAGGTTGGTAAGGTTTTGAAGAATTTGAGGGCGAAGTCGACCTTAATCGTGTATTTTCAGTCGAGAACACACGATTAAGGCCTATTTCGGAAAAAAAAAATTGACGATCCTTTGGAGAATGGTTCAAGCTTTGACCTGTTAGGTATTCTCAGTCTCTCATTATTTTTCTTGCATTCTTCTCTTTTTCTTGTTCGTTTGAACTTAGAGTTTAACCTCTTTTCCATCTCTTCTTCTCCTCTTTTTTACATGTTGGTTCTTATCTGTTCTCTTTGCATGATTTAGTTTGTTTAAAAGTTCTATTTGTTTGTTTTATTTTCTCATTAGGATTAGTTTGTCCATTTCCTGTTTCTTTTGGTTTTGGTCTCATTTTTCAAGACTTCCCAGTTTTCTTATGAGATTTCCTATTTAGCCCATTAAGAATTTTGATTGTGGATTACAGCTTGAATTTGATCTCTGAAAATCAAAATCCCAAGAGGGAATTAAATCTGGGTTACAAACCCATATCAAATTAGGCCATTGGGTCAACTTGACCCATGTGATTTGCTGAGGGTAATTTCAGGGGCTTTAAGAGGTAATTTGGATAATTAACCTAGGGAATCTGGGTGTAATAGCCTTAGGAAGCTTTCTGGAAGCTGAAAATAGACTTACTTGGCGAACAAGTCAATAATTCAAGGACCAAGTAGCAAAAATGATAATTAAAAGGGGGGAAAATGCAAAACGGATTCTTAAGATGCTGCCTTAGTGCCTTGCCTATAAAGGCATCCCCATCTTGCCTTTCAAGGCAGAAAAGATAGAGTTGAGAGAGAACAAAAATACAGAAAAATCAAAGACGATTGAAAATCAAAAGAAAGCACTGTTCCATTGAATTCCCTGTTTTGATCTCTGAAGTTCTTTTTTCAACTACTGAAACATTTTATGATTCTCTGAGGTTGAAATGTTCTGAATTCGAATTTTAGAAAGTTTTGGTTTGAATTCTTCTGGGGTGATTGCTGTTTCATTGGTGTTCATCATCTATTTTTGATTGTTTTGTTGAATCTAGAGCTGGTTCATTTTACTACTCCACTGATATTGGCACTTGACTCTATATTTCTTTGTTGCTTTTTGATTTCCAGCTACACTTCTACATTCTACCCCAGGTGAGGATTGGTTTGAGGAATAAAGATGGAAATTCTAAAGTTCAAACATGTTTTCAGCCTTCTGTTATGATTTTAACTTTACTACTTTGTATTTATGGTGTTTTATCGCTTAGTTTATTGTTCTTTTGTAGTTAATTTTTAGTATGGGCTAATTTTTTGCTAACTCTAGCTTCTATTTGGCCTCATTTTTCTTAAGTTTAAACTCAATGTGGCTATGTAGGTGCTCTGCGAGCAATCTCCCTCTGTTTTGCTTTTTTTTTTTCATTCGATTGGTTCATTTGTGCTCCCTGTTTTGGTATGTCAATTAATGATATACTATGAACATGTGAAGCTCACTTTAAAGCTGTAATTAGGGCTCTAATTTGCCCTTGTTAATCTTAGTTGGTACTAATTTATTTCTCATGAGTTTGGATGGTTACATTGTTGTCACATTCACCTGTTTGATAGCATTACTAAAAATGACTGGTCAAAAAGCTCTATGAGAATTATGCTTAGCAATGTAGTTCAGTAATGAGTGTTGGGTGTTTTTGATTTTTCAGGTCTAAAGTAGTTTGGAAGGTTGTTAATTAGCAAACCAAGTCTGTTGGGGATCCAATTTTGTGTTAAAAAATTAAAAAAGGATTTTATTTCTTTGTTCCATCATGAAAGTTTGTCATGTAGTAAAAGGCCAGGAGTTTAATCAGATACATGTTTAAATGCCAAGGCTTGAGGCCGAATGGGCTTAATTTGAAGCCCAAGAGAATCAGCCCATGGCCATGAAATATTCTTTCCACGAGGATTCAATACCAAGTCCCCTAGTTTTTTGTGCATGTGTCGGTAATCTCAAAAACTTGATTAGTTCAATAGTTTTAGGATTTCGATATGAGTTTGTTCATAGATGTTAATTCAACTTTCAAATGTTTAGAACTTCGATTCGTCTGTGTGTAATTGATTTCGATATTAGTCAAATTTTGGGCCCAAAGATAGCCGCAATGAAGAAAAATGCTTACGTCTTACCATTTGGGTCATTCATCACCAGCTTTAATTATCAAGTTTAGTTTAACATTTCAAAGATGAGAAGAACCCAAGATCCTTTAAGGCTCAAATAATCACTCTCTTGAAATAGTGGAGGCGAGCCATATTGGGTAACGAAAATAGTTTATGGCCCTCCAAACTTTAGTTTAAATACCCTTTTAAAATGGAATTGAGGCTTGCCTCACCAAACGAAATCCCTAAATACATGGCCCTCGAATTAGTTTCATAATTTAGACATCGAACACTCGTAGTTTGCTTTTGGCTCGATTTAGGCTAGCATTGCAATTATGTATACGATCGTGTAACATAATTGAAAATTTAATTATTAAAAGACTCGAGGTATACATTCGCGCAATTTCAACCCAAATTTTCTTAATAAATGAATAAAGCGTTATTAATTGTGGATACATTCGCGTGACACTATTTTTGACGCGCCAAAATAAAAGAGCATACGTACGCATAACTCAACTATTTAATTACGAATAATCAAGTGATTTAAAAGCGATAACAAGATAAATGCACATAAGTCTTAAAAATGAGTAGTTAAACAATTTAAGCCAAGTAATAATCACTAAGTGACCGTGCTAGAACCACAGAACCTGGGAATGCCTAACACCTTCTCCCGGGTTAACAGAATTCCTTATCTAGAATTTCTAGTTCGCAGACTCTTTAAAAATAAAACTTCCTTTATTTGGGATTTAAAATAAACAGTTGACTTGGGACACCATAATTTATTCCAAGTGGCAACTAGGATAAAATAAAATGATCTCATTTCGAATAATATCACTTAAATTAGAAAAAGTCCCTTATATACCGCTCTCTCGGGTTGGGTGGTAAAAAAGTAGGTGTGACATTCATATGATTTCTCCTTCATTTAATTTGAACATCTTATGATTTTTACCCTACTGTGCTTCTATCAGGATTGATTTTTATGTGTTTATGCTTAGCCTATCTGTTATTCATGGAAAACCTATATCATTTTCCCTAAATTAGTATTATTTTGAATCCTTATTCACTTATTTGGTATGCTAATACCTATATACTGATTTCTGGTTATTTTTCCTATTTCTACAACCTTTGATTATTTCTTGCCTTATTTGCGATTAATTGTGGTACTTGTTGATTCTTGTTTATTGTTCCCTTAATTGAACTTCTATTCTTTTACTCTTAATTACCCACCCCGTACTTAAGTATTTAATTTTCTTTCCTTAATTATATGCCCTGCTCTTTATCATTAACTGGTTACCCCTTTATTAGAGGAAAATCTTACTGATTTTATGCATGATTGATTATGTGATTTTTCCTAATTACTGAATGATTGATTCTTTACCTTATTTTGCCTAGCTCTCGACTACTATATAAACTCTCCTTTATTGACACTTCAAGGAGACGAACACATCAGTTCAAGAAACTCTCTCTCACACAAAAACATTCTTCTACTCTTTTTTCTCTGGTTACTTGCTATTGTTCTAATTCAACCAGCTGCAAGCCAAGGCTGATTACTCTACTCTCTTGTCTCTTACTTTGTATTTACTATCTTCTTTACTGGTATGTTCTGATTTCAATTCAATTTTCAAAATAATGTGTTTCTTTTGCTGCTTCAGTTTATCTTGTTTCTAGCATGCTTTCACCTATGGTTCTGTTGATTCAACTTGTTATTGATATGTTTACTTCATCACTTCATCAGCATGTTTTTGAACGTCTCCCTCCTTTAGACTCATCATGTTTGTAAAATTGTTATTCTATACCCCAATGTGGCCCTTCGTTACTTGTGTTTGCTTTGATCTCTAGTATGAACTTCTCTGTGCAAAAATAGTTGGCTATCATCAAGTTACATGATTCTGTGTTCTCTAACCCCTCAGCATATTATTGATTCTATACTTAAATACTCCTGCAACTATGTGTTTATTTATGTGATCGATGTGCCCCCCAAATCACACCTATTTGTGGTTGCTGAGCTTGCCTTGGTCCTATGTTTCTTGATCATGTGTGAACCTGCTTTGGGTGTTGTGTTTGGGCTATTGCTTGTTACTGTACTCTCTTTTCAAAACTGTCCTATTGAACAACTCCCTCTGTTATTTTACTAAACTACTTCAAACAAGTCTCATTTTAAATTGTTTCCCTACTTAAATCTCTTCAAAACTACGTCAAGCACTCTCACTCTACTCTTAGACCACTAAGTTCTGCCCCTTTTGTGTGAGCCTTGCCTTGACACCCTTGAGCTCCCTCTGAACTTGGACACATAAAAGCTGGCCTTTGCACACTGCATTTACTTTGTCTTGGCTATGAAATCTAGGTGTGAGAACTGCCCGGGATCCCTTTAGGTCCTTAGAGAACTCTGACACACCCGGATATGAGAGAGGCTATGAAATAATCTTGTCATTTTAGGTATTGGTGTTAGATTTAATATATAACTCAGAGAGAAAGTCCTAATTAGGTAATGTAAATCAGGGCCTGTTTTCAGGCTCTCTATAGATTAACTTTTTATTTTTCTTTTCTACTTATGTAATTCATTTCATTATTGGTCTATAATAATCTGTTGTAAACAAGTATTGGGCCTGGCTAGTGAAAAGGGAAGGGTATTTACATATACTATCCACATCAATGGGTAGAAACCATGTATTAGGTTCACATTTCCTATATGTACATTAGGATCCATGTGTAAGATCAACACATTAAAAGCATGTCATGCATTAGATACCATGCTCTTAGGTTTACTGTTTCAGCATCTCATTTAACATCATTTTACCACTTAGAAATCCTGCTTTGGGCTAAATAACAGCATCAACATAAAACTATTGCTCCTGCACATCTTGAAATCATGCTGTAACTTTGGGGCATTTAGAACTCATGCTTTAGGAATTCTGCACATGATTCTGCATTTTCGTATCTGCATGTTAGATACCCTATTTTAGGATCTTGTTCACACTCGCTCAGTCACACCTTATTAAACTACTGATGCATGAAAAAAAGGACATAAAACAGTCTCATGTTTGATTATCCTATTTAAGTGAAACTGGTCACAATCCTTGCATGTCTTTGAAACAATTAGAACAACATGCTTTAAGTAAAATAACTTCCAAACTTTTTTTTTAATTCTAGTAAATGCTGTATATTATTTCACGCTTAGGCAAGTCTTAGGTAATCAACTTTAAAATAAAAACCAGAACAGTCTTTGTGATTAATGTTTAACTGTCAGCATGTTTAAAGTAGTAGGCAAGCTTGATTAGGACTTCTTCTCTGAGTCATGTGATAAATCTGACTCTGCTGTTATCGCTTAGATACCATGCTTAGAATCTGAATTTAGACCTTAATTATGTATGAGTTATGTTGTTTATGTGTACTGTGTGTAGAGGTATATCAGAGCCTTTCATTTGTCTTCCATGCTCCCCTTAATTGAAGTCCAACTTGTTTATTATATGTAGCCTTAGTATTTTACCTTTAAACTTGAGGTTCTGCCTAGAACCCCCTTTTTATATGATAGGAGTCCTAAATTCCTCTGAGACTAATAGGAATGGAGGGGTAACAACATGCAATAGGCGTCGAGACCAATCCTCGCTTTAATTTCCTTCACGGGGCGGGAAAGGGTAGATATGGATATGATGACCGGTGCATTAATACCACGTGTAGCCCCTCTTGAGGAGTGTCGTACCGGGTATTGTATTAATGTGATCCATATTATAAACAAACCTAGGACACCCCTTTTACATTCACAATTATGCTTAGATCGCAATTCTTTTCAAAATCTTTCGTTTCATTAGTTGTTTGTTTTTACACCTGTGTATTTAAACTTAAATCCCCCATTATTTGAGCCATACTTTTTTATTTGCTAATTGTACAAATTCACAAAAAAACAGTTTGGCTGGGAACCACACTAGTGGATCCTGAGGGATGCCTAACACCTTTCCCATAGGATAATTTTAAGCCCTTACCCTGCTATGGTTACCAAACGTAGTTATAAATGAACCCTATAGGTGCCCTAATTCACCTTAAATCGTTAGGTGGCGACTCTTTGAATATCCAAACCCATTTCCAAAAAGAAAGAGTTGTCCCAACCAAATGTCATAAATCTGATTTCGCAAGAAAAAGGGGGCGCGACAAGGGCCTCGTGCCAACTGTTTTCGACCCTTAGGCGGTTTTTACTACTACTCCTCACTTTTATAAATCAGCCATATTTACTCCATTTTTTATATTTTTAAATTATATTTTGGGCTGAGCATCATGTTTTACTGTTGCCCGAGTGGCTTGAGAGATTTTTGACTGAGTGAGGCCAAGGGCCTGTGTTGTGGGGATATTATAGGATCGGGCTGCGTGCCGCAGTGGTCATGTACTGATTCATTATTATGAGGTCAAGGGCATGATTTGTTATGGAACAAGGTGGCTTGTTATAAGGTCGAGGGCCTATTTGATTATGCCACGAGATGACTTTGTTATAGCGCTTGCGCCGTAGGAGCCCCTCTAGGAGTCTGTACACCCAAGTGAGTATGGGAATCCAGTGTGAGATGTGATATTTCCCGAGGGGCTACTATAGTTTCATGTTATTGACCGAGGGGCTGATACGAGTAATTGTAAGGTAGCGCGAGGGGTCGGTTCTGTTGATATTCTGCCCGAGGGGCTATTCCCATTTCTATTCTTTTCTCACTGATTTCATCACTCGCTTGAACTACTGAAAATTGTTGTAAAATAGATTTAATAAACTAAGATGTTTTAATGAGTGTTACTGCTTTACTACATTGTCTTAGACTTATATTGTTATGCTGTAGCATTATGCGGTGGTTTACATGTTTTATTACTAAACACCTGTCTTTACTTTTAATAATTACTGAGTTGGCATACTCACATTGTTTCTTGCACCCTATGTAAAGATCCAGGAGTCTCGGGTCATGCTAGCGAGTGCTAATTTGTCATCCAGCAAGCCTTCGGAGTTGACTAGGTAGCTGCTTAGCGTCCGCAGCTTAGTGCTTCTCCTTCCTATCTTTATTCTGCCATGTATTAGCTTGTTTCAGACGATGTAATCTTTTCATATTTCTAGACGAGTTGTAGATACTCATGACTGGTGATACCCTGATGTCGGGCTGTGTTTTGCTTCTGCAATGTTCTATTCTACCTTACATTTTGGGATTTTTAGATTATTTATGACTTTAAATGACTTATTATAATTGTCTTGGTTGGTTTGGGGTTTGTGTCGGCTGGCCTAGTTTTACGATAGGTGCCTTTACGGCCGAGTGTCGATGCCCCGTTTTTCCTAAGGCGAAATCGGGTATATGAATCTGGGTGGACAACTCTTTTCCTTTTCGAAAATTGGGTTTTGAGATTTAGAAGAGTCGCCACCTAATGATAAAAGTGCATTAGGACACTAAGAAGGGTTTGAGTTGAAGAACCAGAGTTTGGGTAAGGGCTAGAAATTATCTCGGGGGGATGGTGTTAGGCACCCCCCAAGATCCACTCGCGTGGTTCCCGGCCATGCTACAATTGTAAATGTATACAACAAATAAACATACAAGATGACTTTTGCATAATGATTGTGAACAAAGGGAAGTGTAAGAGTTAAACATGCTGAAGTTTGGGAATAGGCAATTTCATAATTATTTAAAGAATACACAAGTGCAGAACAATGAGGGTCAAATAGTTGGTACAAATAATCAAATAAAGGAATAAAATGGGGCGGAATTTTGGAAAAGAAACAGGACTAAAAGTTAAATAACTGAAAGAGATTTTAAATGATTAAAGTAAAAGATGAGGTTTAAAAGAACTGAAAAACTGACAGTTTTAAAAATTCTGAAAAAAAAGAAGTAATCACATCAAGAGGGAGGGGTCCCAGGTTTATAAATAACATGGATCACCCCACGCAACACCCAGTAACCATTTATACACGTGGTGTTATCGCGTGATCATCATATCCATGTCTACACTTACCCACCCCGTTAAGGTACTAAATTGCGGAATGGTGTCGCTACTTATTGCATTCTACTACCCGCCCCAATCCTATCAGTCCCGGAGGCATTTGGGACTACTAATCCTAAAAGGGGAAGGAGTTGGGGGGCTCTTTTTATAGTTTAAAAGGATAAAAGTCTAACGCGACAAACAAAACACATAATACAGTTAGGGGAAACACATAGCAGATTAAAGGCTCAAACATGCCTTCTCACTTAAAGAGGCAAATTGTCTAGCATGACTTCAAATACTGGTTATAGTCTGAATTAAATTTAAAGCGTTAGGACAGGCAGCTTTATCACATATTTCTCAGATGAGAAGTCCGAATTAGGCCTTGTCTGGTTGTAGTTTATCAGGGACTGACGCAGTTGATTAATTACCTACCGGTTTGCCTAGATGAGGCCTATAAGCATGTTATCTAACGATGTAGAAGGCGTACTGATTTTAAAGAAAGGTTACTGGTTTATAAACAAAGCTCTATAGATTTTAAACGACTTTACTACTGATTTTAAACTCATAGGTGAAATAGTCAAAACTGATCAACTGATTACATCCTATAGGCATGATTTCTAAGCGTTGTTGGTTTCAAGACGACTACGTGAGTGTAGGAGTCCTAAAGGCATGATATCTAGAATGAATTTGATTATTGTTAAACCTATGATTATTTGCCTAATGACAGGTGTATATGCAGAGGTGCAGAAACAAAACTATAAGCATGATTTCTATTTGCAGAAACTTATTGGCATGGTTTCTAGTAATGAAACAATCTTATAGGTAGGATTTCTATATACGGTAATGAACAAACTATAGGAAGTATTTCTAAATGCGTAAGCGCAGAAACTTATACATGATTTCTATATGCAGAAACTTATAGGCAGGAGTTCTATATGTTATGCATGAATGCAGAAACTTATAGGCAGGAATTCGATATGTTATGCATAAATACAGAATAGTAATCCCTATGAGCATGTTGTCTACCCATATGCATACATAAATGACCCTCCCTTTTTCACTAGAACCCCATAGTTATTACAAATTATTACAGACCCGAATGAATCAAGAAAGATAAAAAAATTACATCAGAAATTCAAGCTACAACCAAACAACCTAATTCAGACTCAAGGTCTAACAATATGAGATAAACCAATTTCCAAAGATCAGATTTCCAAAGCCTTTCTCATCTTTAGGGTGTGTCAAACTTCCAAGAGGCTTCATGAACACCAGGCAGTGCTTACACCCAAATACGTTGCAGGATCAGATTTTAGAGCAGTGTGGAAGGGCCAGCCCTCAAATGTCCAAGTTTAGAGGGAACTCAAGGTTCCCAAGGCAAGGCTCATAGGAAGGGGCAGAACTTAGAGTCTAAGAGTAAGTGTAAGTGCAATAGAGGGGGAAATTAGGGAGTCCAGGGCAGGCTGGTGGTCATTCCCAGCAATTAGGAATGCTGGCACACCCCTGACCAACCTGTTAGCCAAATATTAGAAGTTAGGATCTATTAAAGATCAAGTTCAGACCTAAGCAGTAATTTGGATACTGCCAGGCCAAAACCTTAACTCAGACACATATAGGGGAATAAGGGATAGGGATTCACAGTAGAAACAAATGCAAGGAAAGAACATACATAGTATAATCAATGAACATGAAGAGCAAATCAAACTAGAATGCTAGAACTATAAAGTAAACACATAGAAGTGAGGTAGAAAAATTAAATCAGACATACCAGTAGGGAAAACCGGTAAAAATAAACAGTAGTCTTGAAAAGCCAATTTGTAAGTAAGCAGTTCCAAAAGATCTCAGAAAAACAGAGTGTTGAGACAGTATTGAACTCAAAGCAGTATTGTAAGTGTGTGAGTTGAGAGTAAAAGTTTGAAGTATTGAACTCGGAGTGTCTTTAAAAGTGCAAGAGGGTAGTCCCTTTTATAGTGCAGAGAAGCAAGTAAGAAAGGTAAGAAAATAGTTTGCAATCAATCACATATAATTTCCCGTCAGTTAAGGGATTTGATTTCCAGCGAGTAGAATACAATTAAGGAAAGGGATTTGAAAAATATTTTCCTAGCAGTATAATAAAGGGTAAGTACATAGAATCTATTTAAGGCAACAAACCGATAGTACATGGTTTGTAAAAAAGGAAAGGGAATCAACTAGTTAAATCAATGTTTCAGACTTTTACTCGAATGAATCAAGTCAGGAAAGAGGTAACGAAAGGTTCAATTAGGGAAAATCAGTAACAATCAAGTAAACACAATTAAAGGAAGTCGGAATCAATTAGTAGTTGGCAAAACCTTTTGAAACCAGAGTCCTTATATATAAAGCACACAAATGTGAATCAAGAATGGATTGTCAAGTTGTTTAGAAGAGAGTTTAATCAAAAAAAAAAGTTCAAAATCATAAGCAAAGAGCAACAGTTTCAATTTTCAGACTCATAGTGAGCCTGAGAGCCCAGGGTCCCAAAGTGGATCCCTAACTCGAACACAAAATCAAAATCGTCAAAGGAAACCCCCAAATCCTAGGGTTTCATTGAATCAGACATGGAGGTGAGAAACCAAGCCATTTGTTTCAGAGTCTCAACAAAACAAATATGATAGTATGTTTGAACGACAAAGGAAGAAAAATCACAAAGAACATATTTGAGAAAACTCGGAACCTAAACAAGTTTATAAGAAAGAGATGATATGAACTTGAACACAAGCAGATGAAGCATGTAAGAACATGAATAGAGTCAAAAAATCAAATAACTTAACGGTAAACACATAGAGTAAAAGAGTAAAGAAAACATAGCAGAGATTAACAACGGTAACATGCATAGTAGAAAAGCAAAGGGTAGAAGACAGTACATGCATAAATAAAAGAAATCACACGAGCAGGGTATGACAACCACACATAAAGCAAAGAATAAAAAATTAGAAAGATTTTTCCCAAAAAAAATTCTTTCAAAAACCCTAAAATCGGAGAGACACGATTTTGAAAAGAAACTTTTTGGGGAAAACACTTAAGATGGCAAGAAAAACATAGATATAGTATAGATCTAAGCAAATAACGGTGAAAGAACCTCAAAGAGCTTAGGGTTTCATAGAAACCCTAGAAATGAGAAAGGCTTGGAAACAGATCCGATCTTGAGTCGAAGAGGTCAAGAGTCAGGCTCCTGAGTCTTGAGTATGCCGAAGCAAGGCCAGAGGAGCTATGAAATCAAAGGTCTGAGAAGATCAGAGAGGGAATCGTCGAGGTCAGGCCTCGAAACTTCGAATGACCATGGCTTACTGGTGAAGATAGGTGAGTACCAACTATCCATGGCCTGAGAAGCCATGGATTCCGGTGACCGACGGTTGAAAATGGGTAGGAGGAGGCTAGGGTTTCAGAGAGTTTTTGAGAGGATTTGAGAGACGAAGGGATTCAAAGGCGGCTATTTGGGTGAAAAATGAGGGATTAGGGTAGGTATTTTGGTTTAATTATGGAATGGTGAGTTTTGGACGTTGATCTTGAGTGATCAACGGTCCAGATTTAAGTGGGTAGGTGGGGAACGGGATGGGTCATTTGAAACTAGGTCATGGATTGTGTCCAAATCAAAAATGGGCCAGTTTAATTGGGTAGAATTGGGTCAATTTAAGGGCTACAATTGAAATGAAATGGGGTTGTAATTGAAATAGACTAAGGTTAAATGTTAAATAGCCAATTTTACCCTTTTATTTATAAAAAATAGTAAAATGATCTTTAAAAAAAATTAAAAAGCATTGAACCAATGAATAATGTATAAATATTAATTTAAAAATACTGGAACCAATTTTATAATTATAGAAATGCTATTAATCTTAAAATAGGCTAAAATTGCAATTATACGAAATTTAGCTTTTAAAATATCAAATAAATTTGTAAAAATATACTAAAATCACTTTAACCATATTTTTGTGTAAATATGAGAATAAAATAGGTCATTCACCAAAATGATAATCTTTGGGAATAATTATTGGGTTTTATACTGCCAAAATAGATAATAAATTAATTTTGAAAATCTTTAAAAATTATGTAAAATACCGAAACACTTGGGCAGGCTGAAAAATTATATATGCTATTTTGAACATATTTTGTATACGAAAATTATATAGAAAAAAATTGGGTATCAACATCGAGTCCATTTTATGGTCGTGACACCGGGTCTCAAGCCTTAGAAATCAATTTATGAAAGAAATTATTTTGCTGAATTATCTAAGAAATGAAAAACGGAATTAATGTTTGAAACCTTGGTATCGGGCCCGTATTTTGATTTCAGAGCCCGGTACAAACTTGTTATAGTATTTAAATGATAACTGTGAAATTTGGTGAAAAAAAGAGTTATGAACTTTAAGTGTTCTTGATGAAAATGAGGAGTTTTGAGGTTTAATTCATGGCTTTACATGTTATTTTTGATGATGTGATCGCACGAGTAGGTCTATATGATATTTTTGAGTTAGTATGCATATTTGGTTTGGAGTCCCAAGGGCTCGGGTGAGTTTCAGATAGGTTCCGTAATGTTTAAGACTTAGAACATAGTTGTTGCCAGTTCAGAGAAGTTGTAGATCTCTGAACCTGCCTGTGCGGTCCGCAATGATTTTGTGTGACCGCGAAGGGGACTTTGCGACCGCACATGATTTATTACGTTCCGCGATGGGACCTTGCGACCATACTTGATTTCTTGCGGTCCGCGGTCGAGCTCCACAACCACAGTCCTTTTTGTGCGGTCCGCGGAGAGGGTCTGAGAGGGGTATATTTAACTGGGACTTTCACTTATTTTTCAGTTTTCAAACCCTAAAACATAAAAGGCAATTTTTCAAACAACCTATCTTCTCCAAAACACTAGTAAGTAATTTCAACTCATTTTCTTTACTCCTTAACTTCTTTTTACAAGATATCATCCTAAAATCTAGGGTTTTTATGGTGGAATTGGGAATTTTGGATAAAACCTAAGAATAATAAAATTTGGGGATTTAGACCTCAAATTGAGGTTGGATTCGAAAATCAATTATATATACAGGCTCGAGGGTGAATGGCTAATCATATTTTGGTCCGAATTTTGGGTTTGGACCAAGCAGGCCTGAGGTCGATTTTTGACTTTTGAGGAAAACTTTAGAAAACTTATTTCCATGAATTAGATTTGATTCATTTAGCATTTATTGATATAGTTAAGTAACTTGTGGCTAGATACAAGCGAGTTGGTGGTGGAATCAAGAGGTAAAGCGGTAGTTGAGGCTTCAATTGTGTTCGTGGCATCGAGGTAAGTGTTTGGTCTAACCTTAGCTTGAGAGATTTGGAGTTGTGTCCTATATTCTATGTCTCATTTGTTGAGTATATCGTATAGGCATGGTGACGAGTATGTATACGTTGGTGTCAAGCATGACTGTGAGTCTTATATTACGATTTATTATGACTCCGTTTGTATTGTTCACGCCTTTTTGTGATGATTTCTATTATTGGGCAAACTTTGTGGAAGCACTTGTGATATTTGAACATTGAGGAGTGTTGGCTCAAGTTGTATAATGAATTGTGAAAGTATAATTGGAAATCGAACCTTATAGAGCATTGGCTCAAGTTGTGAAGTGAGTTGTGAAGTAAAAGTGAAAAAGAGAAGAGAATTATTATTTTGTCTCCCTTGCTGGGATGTTGTTTCTTTTAATGCTACCTCCCTTGCCGGGATGTTGATGCTTTTGATATTGTTCCCTTACCGGGATTTGATTGTTGAATTATTGTTCCCTTGCTAGGATTTTTTTTTTTGAATTTATATCCATTTCCTTGCCCTATTACTTGTGATTGTTGTTTGGGTGAGGAAGAGTCTTAAAGCACGAAGGGCGATGCCGTGTATTGTTTTGATGAGAGAGTGTTAAAGCACAAAGGGTGATGCCGTGTATGAATTATGTGAGGAAGAGTGTAAATCACGAAGGGTGATGTCGTGCCGCACAATGTACCATTCTGTGCCGATTATATTTATTTTATGGTGAGGATGAGAATCAAAGCACGAAGGATGATGCCGTGTAATTTATATTGATTCTTATGGTGAGGACGAGAGTAAACGCACGAAGGGTGATGCCATGCACTTGATTGTTTTCTAATTCTTGTTGATAATTGAGTTATGGTGTTCCTAATATTTATCTACTGCCCTTCTTTTATCATTTGATGTTTCCCCAAAGCACGTTTCCCCCCTCCCATCATTAACTGTACATACATGCTATTATCTTTCTGTTGTATATGATTTAACATCACAGGTTTATTTGGTAGTTTGGTCCTATCATCATCACTACTTCGCCGAGGTTAGTTTGGGCACTTACCAGCACATGGGGTTGGTAGTGCTGATACGACACTCTGCACTCTTTGTGCAGATCCTGATACCGCAGCTTACAGACCTTAGCTTTGGGTGGCTGCCTTCAGTCCAAACGGAGATCCAAGGTAGTCCTACAGATGTCCGCAGGCCCTGGCGACTCCCTTTATCCTTTCGTCCTGTTTCATTTATGTATTTTCAAGACAGTATTGTACTTATTTTTTGGATCCTTACTTGTAGTATTCTTAGACCGTCAGTGAAATTGCGACTCCAGTTCTGGTTAGTTTTGTATGGATTGGTATTGGCATCATTGTTAAAACATTTTCATTTCAGTATTCTGCTTATTAAATTTCATTATTTTTATTTAATGTTGGTTGTTAATTGTTAAACGATTAAATGAGAAAAGGTAAATAATTGAAATGGTTGGCTTGCCTAGCTTCCATTAGTAAGCGTCATCACGTCTCCCGAGGGTGGGGAATCCGGGTCGTGGAAAGTATAAATGGCATAAATTATAGAAATAAATAACTATAG
The DNA here is from genome assembly GCA_026770625.1 of Nicotiana glauca. Classification (NCBI taxonomy): domain Eukaryota; kingdom Viridiplantae; phylum Streptophyta; class Magnoliopsida; order Solanales; family Solanaceae; genus Nicotiana; species Nicotiana glauca. The sequence continues at coordinate 40,995 of MU665063.1, forward strand.
TGAGCCTATACACCCAGCCAAGACAAGCCTTCATTCCTATAGTTCACAACAACCCAGAAATTACATCTTCATTGACATAAGGTAGCCATAAACAAATTGATTCACCCAGTAGGTAGAAAACAGAGTTGAGCATATAGAAACAAGACCCTAGTGTGTCAGAGTTCCCAAGGGCTTCAAGAAACCAGTGTAGTGCTCACACAAGGGAGGCAGAGAAAGGGAATTCAGAGAATTATTATAGAACAAGTCGTATAGTGTTAGAGTTCACAAGGGTCTCAATTGAATCTCGGGTAGTCCTCATACTAGGAAGGTCAAAGGATAGAGCCTAAGTAGCCTTGGATTTCAACCGGTTAAGAACAAGAATTCAAAGAGACCAGGCAATAAGGGAATAGACTAGTTAAGGAACAGCACTGAAGGATACAAACAGATTCAAGTTGAGCATATAGAACAGGTAATAGAACATGCTTAGGTTTTAAAAATAGACTTAACAAAGTTTCAGAAAAACAAGTTCAACACATAATGCAAATATTAACAAGACTTGTTTGCAAGATTGATGTACACATACTCAGAGTAAGAAAAAGGTTCAGATTATGTTAAGTGTAAATGCTAGTGTCACAAGAAAGGATCATATCAATTGGCAATATAACTTAACAGAATGAGAACAAATTAAGGCAACTACTGGGAAGACATGGTAGAAGCATACAAGATCAAACATGCTACATATCATCGAAGCAAGTTTAGAGACAAACTCATGCTGATACTACATGAATACATTCATGTTTAGTCAACTAATCCATAATAGGTTTAATAGCTAATTTAAACACTAAAGAGATGGGTAAAGTGAAAAGTTTCTAAACATCAGTAACATAGAGGCTAGGAATACTTAAAAAGAACTTAATTAACTCAGGTCTAAGCATGTCTCTAACTGCAAACATAACTGAATTTAGGTTAAAAGGGCATAAAATTGAAGTAAGACAGTCAGAATTGCATATGAGAACAGCCCAGAAAACACATTAAGCTATGAACTTCAGAAGTGAAAACATATGCAAGTTACAGATACATAGGAACAAAATTGCAAAGGGTTCCGTAACTCACCTATTAAGCAAAAAAAACAAGAAAGAGCAAAGTCTACAGTAACAATAACCCAGAATTTCTAGCCTTGGCTTTCAGTCGGCCAGGAATTAGAATACAGAATAATAGCATGAGAGAACAAAGAGTAGTAAGTTCAATATTTAGTGAGTTTCTTAAGGATTCCCGCCTGTTTCAAAGGGGAATGGGGAGGGATTTATGTAGTATTAGAAATCGAACACCCAAACAAGCAAAATCATCATTCAAACACTTAGAAAGGAAATAACATCACAAATCAAAGTCACTAAGGAAAAGAGAGAAATTTCAAAACCCTAATTTTAGGGGAAGTACACAAATCGGCAAATTCAAGAAATAAAAAATCAAGCGTTGCATAGAATAAGATGAATATAGATAGAAATATCGCTTAAAATCAATAATCGAACCAGCTTTAGTTCGATCTAAAAAATATCTAAAACCCTAATTTTTAGGGTATGTAAGAATCAACAAAGATACTCAAAGATCCATACCCATAATAGAATAAGAATGAACATAGGCGGAACAGTGAAAAGGTCAAGAATTTGTCCGATTTTGGTTCGATTCTTGTGAGATCCGCTTGCCATGTTTAGAAAAGCGGTATATAGAAAGATCCAGTACCGGGGGGTCAGATATGGAAAAAATGGGCCATGGAATCCCATGTTAGGTAAAATTAGGAGAGGGATTTTCGGGGAGGGGGGGGGGACGACTAGAGTTTGAGAGATGAGAGATGAGACGATTCAAGGGTGGCGGACTGGTGAAATGATTTAGGGTTAGGGGTTTGGGTATAATTATAAGGGATGTGGTAATGTGGGTCGTTGATCTCAAAGATCAACGGCCATGATTTAAAAGGGGTTCTTGGGTCGGGTAGGTTTAGTTGATTGGGCTGGGGTATTTTGGGCTAGTGTATTAGGTGCTTGGGTTGGGGGTTGGTCCGAAAATAGGTACAATTTAGGCTAGTTTTGAAATACGCAATATTTAATAAATAAATAATTTATAAAAGTAATTAATAAATAACAAAAATATCATTTGTGCACTAAAATGATTAAAAATAATTACATAACATTATAAATATATAAAAGTCATTTACTGTATACATAATGTAAATATACACTAATATGGGCTATTATTGCAAAAATATATAATTAATCCTAAAAATGCAAAAGTATTTATAAAAAATGAACTGAAAATATTTAAAGCCTCATGTTGGTATAAATGATATGTTTTAGATGATTAAATCATCATAAAAAATACCCTTCTTTCAAATCTAAATGTGTGTGCTTATAAATCAAATGATGATGCATATGCACTATTTTGAAGAAGTATATATATATATATATATAAGGGAAAAATTGCGTATCAACACTTAGTTCTATAGCACTATTTAGATTTGAAAGAAGGGTAACCAACTCCTAAATGCCCTATAGTTCCCTGCATATAAAATGTGGTGCACAACATCTACAAAACAGGACCCTACTAGACACGTCATGTAGACTCTCTATGATAGAATTGCTTTGATACCTAGTTTGTCACGCCCTGAACTTGAGGGGCGAGACCGACACCCAGTGCCTCACTTAACCTAGTGTACCAACTTGCGACGGAGGGACCCTGAACATACAATGTCATACTTTGGCCATGGGCCACATTGCAAGATAATATACGAAGAAAAATATAAAACTAAATGGAAAATAGCTTTAACAAAACATCAATATAAATCTGGGCCGACAAGGCTGTCATAACTACCACATGTGACAAACTAACAAAATATACGTACAAGGCCTATAAGCCCAACATACTGCACTTACTGATATAATATGTCTACAAGCCTCTACTGATGGATGTACTATGGTAAGAAAAGGGCCCCGAACTACCAATAACATATATACAATATGTACGTAAAATCCTAGATGCGGCAACTCCGAAGGATCAAGCTGAACTCGGTCAACACCTACTGAGGAGATCTACCCATCTGTCTATCTGAACCTGCACACATAAAGTGCAGCGTCCCCAAAAAATGGATGTCAGTACGAAATAATGTACCGAGTACGTAAAGCAAAAAAATAACTAAAAGCTAAAAATGAACTAATAGTATAATTATTGAAAGTAATAGGGAGTTAAAGATGATCTGGAGATATACTTACATGTTGATACTGACTGAACTCTCTCAATATAGTAAGTAAAATAAATGTCTGGGCCTATAAGGCTCGGTAGGAGTAATCGCTCTGCCGTAGTAGGCTCTCTCATAGGCGCTCGACCATACAAGGCTAGGTGGTCATCAGTTAATTTTCGAGTCAATTTTGCGTTCCAAGGCCTTAAAAGCCTCCTTTTATCTCACCTCAATTTGCGTGCCTGGTCAGGGCATATATCCAAAACACTTTTATGTAAAAATTTGATAAAAATGCCAATCATGCCCTTAAAATTGAATTTAAGTTGACTTCGGTCAAAATTTTGGGTAAACGGAGCCAGACCCGTGATTTGACGGTCCCGGGGGGTCCGTAGAAAAATATGGGACTTGGGCGTATACCGAGATCATATTTTGGTTTCACATACCACTACAGGTCTTATATGGAATTTAGGTTGAGCCTGTAAAATTTGGTAAGAAACGGACTTGATATGACGTGAATCGGACCCTCGGTTGTTAAAAATTGAACCTAAGAATTCTTGAGACTTTTCTTTGATTTTGATGCTAAGTTCATTTTTAAAGATGTTAATTTGGCGATTTGATGCACGAGTAAGTCCGTATGATATTTTTGAGTTAGTATGCATGTTTGGTTTGAAGCCCTGAGGGCTCGGGTGAGTTTAGGATAGGTTTCAATAGGGTTTTACACTTAGAAAAGTTGCAGGTTTTGCTGCTTCAGGTGCACAAACATTTTGTGCCTCGCGATCCGTAGTAAGTCTTGCAATTGCGAAAGTGAACTGGGCTAGGGGTGGAAATTGGTCTATGTAAACGTGATGTAATGGACGCGAACGTGGAGCACTGGGGGGTTACTCTACACAAATGCAACCCTTGTCCCACGAACTCGTAGTGTAAATTGGAGGTGGAGCTGGAATGTTGTCGTTCTTCTACGCGAACACGTACACAGGTCTGCGAATGAGAAGGTCAGGGGTTCCAATCCTTCCCGAATGCGTAGGACAAATCGCGATCACATAAGGCCACTTCTGGAAGCTCTCCGCGATCGCGACAATGTTCACGCGATCGCAATGAACACTGTCGTCCAGCACTTAAAACAGTAGCAAAAGTCGGGATTTAGCTTATATTTTCATATTTTCAAAACTAGAGAGCACTGACGCGATTTTCAAGGAACAAGTTCTTCCCTAAAGCATTGTTATATGATTCTAAACCTTTTTCTTTCAATTTCCCATTTCATTTCATCAATCTTCATCAAAAAATCTATGGTTTTTATGGTAGAAATTAGGAATTTGGGTAAAGTTAGGGCTTTTTGAATAATTGGAATTTAGACCTCGTTTTTGGGTCGAATTTCGAAACTAATTACATACTTGGGCTCGTAGGTAAATGGGTGATCGGGTTTTGGTCCGAACCTCGAGTTTTGACCAAGCGGGCTCGGGGTCAATTTTTTACTTTTTAGGAAAAATGATAGAAAACCTATAATTAAGCATTGGGTAAGACTTTTTTAGCATTTATTGATGTTTTTAAATTAATTTGGACTAGATACAATTGAATTGGAGGCGACTTCTAAAGGAAAAGCAGCGTGTGAGTCTTGAGTTGGCCGTGGAAGTTCGAGGTAAGTGTTTGGTCTAACCTTAGCTTGAGGGAACATGTATTGTACTTTATTTGCTATGTGTTAGTGTACTTTATTTTGCATTTGAAGAGTCACCACCTAATGAGTTAAGGTGTATTAGGACACCAATAGAAATTCAATTTTAAGTCATTTGAATAACCAGAGATAGGGTAAGGGCTTGATTATCCTAAGGGGAAGGTGTTTGGCACCCCTCAGGATCCACTAGTATGGTTCCCGGCCAGACAGTTAATGTGAATTCGGGGGGCAATTAACATATAAACAAATAAGGCTCAAACTAGAGGGGATTTCAAATAACAAATGTTTGAAAGGGAACAAAGTATGAAAGAGTAATTAAAGTTTATTTTAAACAAGGAGTTGCAATGCTTTTAAAAGAGAAGGGAAATAAGCGAAAAGGGGTCCTAGGTTTATTTAAAATATGGATCACATCAATGCAATACCCGGTAATCACTCCTCAGAAGAGGGGCTACACGTGGTATTAGTGCAGCGGTCATCATATCCATACCTACTCTTTCCCACCCCGTTTAAGGTACTAAAGCGTGGATTGGTCTCGATTACTATTGCATGCTTTTATCCGTCCCGTTCCTATCAGTCCCGGAGACACTTAGGACTACTATTCCTAAAGGGAAGGGATATTACGCTGATTTGTTTCAAAGGATAAAATCTAAGGCAACATACAAAAATACGTACTGCATGTTGGGGAGAACACATAAATAGATAAAGGCTCATATACACCTCCTTGAACAAAACACATAACCAGCATAACTTGCACATATTTTTTAGGTCTGATTAAAAATACTTGAGACAAGGGGGAGTTTGATTCAGAGGCAGATTCATCAGATACCTCATATAAGAAGCCCAAATCAGGCTTGCCTGCTGGTTGGAGCAGCTACTAATTAACATGGGAGAATTTATTTTTTATTGTCATTACTCTAAGGCTTGCCTAAGTGTTTAAACGGGGTCCTATAGGCATGATATCTACTTAATTTAAAATGTGGTGAAACAGTAAAAATGAATTGTTTTAGATCTTTTAGGCAATCTCGCTAAACTTAAAGTAAGGGAATTCGGTTGTTTAAAACTAATTTAGAATAGACAGATTTAAAACTAACCAGTTTCAGGATCTACAGGTGATGGTGTCTATTATTGTTGATTTAAACCTATGAACATGATATCTAGCGTTGAATGTGAAGGGAGTGAATCAGATTTATAGCCTGTTTGGCCAAGCTTATTTTTGACCAAAAGTGTTTTTTTTTTTTTTTTTTTCAAAAGCACTTTTGGCCAAAAATTGAGGTGTTTGGCCAAGCTTTTTGAAGGAAAAAAAGTGCTTTTGAGGAGAAGCAGAAGCAGTTTTGGAGAAGCAGAAAAAAGTAGCTTCTCTCCAAAAGCACTTTTTTGAGAAGCACTTTTGAGAAAAATACACTTTGAAGAAGTTTTTAACACCTTGGCCAAACACTAATTGCTACTCAAAAGTGCTTTTCAAACTAATTAGCCAAACACAAACTGCTTCTCACCAAAAGTACTTTTGAGAAAAGCACTTTTGAAAAAAAGTGCTTCTCAAAATAAGCTGATTTTTGTAGCTTGGCCAAACGGGTTATTATTCAAGAACCCCTATAGGCATGATTTCTATATGTTACTGATTTCAGCATTATGAACGTGACATTTATTTTGGCCTTTTAGAACTAAAAGCATGGTATCTAAGTGGCATGATGAATTTAAATACATCCTATAGGCAGGTTATCTAGGTGTGACATTGACCATAAATAAATTGAGATAAACCCTATAAAAATGGTGTCTAAAATGCAGAATTGAACAAAGAGAATTTAAATAGTCCTCTAGGCATGCTTTCTACCCTTGAGCATACAAGATCACCCAACCCTTTTCACTAGCCATCCCCAAACATTTATTATAGATTATTACAAACCAGGAATACTGAATTACATCTGAAAGAATGAAAGAAAAAGCTACAACCATAGGAAAGCCTGATTTGACTTCCTATTTGAGATATGTAAGGAGTCGTATCATTGCCAATGCTATTGATTTCAAAGACTTTCTCAGACCTGGGTGTGTCAGAGTTCCCTAAAGGCCTCAATAGGACCCCGGGCGGTGCTCACACCCAAGTTACATAACCAGAATAGAGATGAGTACAGTGTGGAAATGTCAGCCCTCATGTGTCCAAGTTTAGATGGAGCTCATGGGTCCCAAGGCAAGGCTCACATGAAGGGGGTAGAACTTAAGTCTAAGAAGAGACTGAAAAGTGCAGAAGCTGAGTTCTAAGAGCTGAAGGAATAAACGAGAGAGGAAAGGGTGATGGGAGACAACCATTAACACTTCAAAGAGTTGATAATTTCACACCAAGGGGGCAGGGAATTGGGAATCCATTGCAAGGAGTCTATACACTTAGGCATGAGTTAATTCTGGGCATGCACAACAATATGGAGTGTTGTCATGCTTGTAAATAAAATAGAACACACAACATATAAGGGTAACATGGGGGTTATGATCCTAGGAGGACCAAATTTGGGTCATGATCAGCAATATTTGATGTTGTCATGCCGCAAACAAACCATAAGTATTAAACACATTGGGGTAGGAATTTAGGGTTCACACGTTATCATACAATGGTTCAGAACAGCGGCAGGGGAAACTACAACATGCTAAATAATGGTACTGAATTGAATACAAACAGCAGGCAAACAAGAATGCAAAAAAAAATTTAGTAAATAAGCATGTTGTTGTTGGTGATGAAAACTTAATTAGAACATACCAGTCAAAAAAGCAAAGTGCAGTAAAGAAAAGTAGCAGGACTTCCAAATACAGCCTTGGCTTTCAGCCGGCTAAACAGGCAACAACACAAGTAGTAAAGCAAGAGAGAGTATTTGAGTGTAAGTTTGAGTTCAAAACTAAAAGTGCTCGTCCTCGTTCAAAAAGAAGTACATGGTACTTATAGTTTTTGAAATCGAGTAAGAAAGAGGTAATAAGCTACAAACATGGAAATAATCATGATTCAGAATCAATTATACAAGAGATTGCCCTTAATTAAGGGGTCACCAGCTTAACGGGCAGTGATAGGTTCAAAATAAGGGAAACAATCAATTGAAAAGGAGGCTGACAGATGCCATAAAAGAAGTAGTAAAATAACAAGTAAGCAATTCCTATATAGGAAAGTTAAATCAAAATCTCACAAAGGAAAAGTTTAAACTTAGTCACAAGTGTGAAAATTAGTCAGAGAAGGAGACTCAGCATATAAATAGGGTGCATAACATTATACATGCGAGGCCTAGTCTGTTGGCAAGGGGAAATAGCACACAAAGTAGCACAAAAATTTAGTAGATAGCAACATTCGAAGCATGATAGCCCAGTAGGTCATGTCACATTGAATTAATAGCAAAGAAACATAGAATATCAAAGCATGTGAAGATCTCACAGTAGCAAGTAAAGGAAACCCCTTTTGAAAATTAGGGTTTCGAACATACTTGAGTATTAGAGATGATAGAAAACCAGAGTCAGAAGAATCACACAAAAGAAATAAGGGATTTTGAAATATAGAACTCCAAATAGAGTCATGCATTTTAACGAACAACCTCAGACCCAAAACCATAATATTTTCGACAACGGAAGAGTTTTAAAAAGAGGATAAACAAACAGATTAGACAAAACTCAGGCAAACAAACATTCATTTAATAAACAATTAAAAGAAATTAGGGGTTTTAACATTCAAACTCAGGCAGAAGTGTAAAACGAGCAAGCACAGCAAAACATATCAAAAAATCAAAGAAAGGTTTCGAAATAACTTAACAGAAACCCTAATCGAAAAGAGAGCTTTAAAGAAACTTTGAGAAAAATGTTAGAAGTTCAAAGAAAACACAGTTCTGAAGCAAATCTACAAAGAAATCGAAAGAACCTTAAAGGCTATGGTTTCAGAAGAACCCCAAGTGGTGAGAAAGGCTTTGAAAATCATCGATCTAAGCAGGAGAGTCAAGAGTCGGACTCGAATGGCCATGGCTGGCCGGTGAAAGGTCAGAGTTAACTGGAGAACAACCATGAACTGAAATCAACTGGGTCTGGACCAAATTCTTTCAAGCGCTAGCCTTGAGACCATAAGAATTGAACACATATAAGCCATGAGGGTTGATACATGTATCCTGATGACCTTGGAAGCCATAGATTTGGTAGGTATTAGGGTTGTAGTGGATGGCGACGCCTAGGTTTTGAGAGGGTTTGAGAGAGGATTGAGAGAGAAAGGGATTCAGAGGTGGCAGAGTGTGTGAAATGGGGCGGGGTAAGAGGTCGTTTGAGATTAAAAATGGAAAGGGCCGATATTGGGCGTTGATCATTTTGATCAACGACTAGTATTAAGTAGAGAAACCGGGTTGGTTTATTTAATTGGGTTGTAGGTCGGTTTGAACAGGAATTGGATCAGGGTAAATGGGCTTCAGATTGGGTTTAATTGGGGTTCTAAATCAGGCTACATTTGAAATAAAATGGGCTAGATTTCAAGTAGCCAATTTTCCCTTATTTCTTTTATAAAAATAGCAAATTGATTTCTGAAAACAAATTAAAAGTATAAAAATGATTTATAATCTATAATTTTTAATTTAAAAACACTTTTCTTAATTTTTATAAATGTGAACGCAATCAAATCTTAAAAGGGGCTAATATTGCAATTATATGCAATTTAGCTTTAAAAATTCTAACTAAATTTTTAAAAATATGAAAAACTTATGTTAGCTATATTTCAGCATGAATATGAGAATCCAATAAGTGAATCACCAAAAAATGATAATTTTATGAATAATTATTGGTTTTTATGAATAAAATAGGGCAATAAATTTATTTAAAAATATTTAAAAAATTAAGGAAAAATAGTAAAACATTTGGACATATTCATATATGCATACATATATTATTTTGAAAAGGTATTTTGCATATTAAAATATACAGGAAAAAATTGGGTGTCAACAGTTGCCCCTCTTTACCCGGAAAGGATGAAAAAGTTGCCGAGTAAAGATATGATAGCCAATTTTGACCTAGCGAGATGGTCCTAAGAAGTTTAGGTCATGCCCTTGATTTTGAGATACCTACATATCCCTGGTTTTATAGGAATCAGGCCGGATGTAGTTCAGAATCTGTCGGCAAAGTATGCCTGTGGAGACTTTTCAGGAACGAACACAATATCTAGGGTCGATGAATGGTTAAGGTCTAATATGGCTGCGGGATCGCTCTTGCCGAGATGGCCGTTTCTTGCCGGTTTACCTACAAATAAGCAATACAAGCATATATTGTGCATAAATTTAAACATGATGCGAATTCCCGTCGGACCATGAATGTTGTCTCTCGACAGTTAGGATGACGTCCTTAGACCATGATGTCCTGGTCCATGAAGCGTATAATAAAGGATTTGCAGGCCATAAAATGATGCTCTCGGGCTATGAGTCTGATGCCTCCAAACCATGATGCCTTTGAATAATGAAGATGATGTCTCCGAATGATGACGCCTTTGGATAATTTGGCGATCTTTCAGCCCATGAGATGCAGTATTTGGAAATCTTTCAGCCATGCAAATGTAGAGATGGCAATCTTTTAGCCATGCAAATATAGATAAGGTGGCGATCTTTCAGCCATGTAAATGTAGAGATGGCAATCTTTCAGCCATGCAAATGTAGATAAGGTGGCGATCTTTCAGCCATGCAAATGTAGAGTGGTGATCTTTCAGCAATGCAAATGTAGAGGTGGCGATCTTTCAGCCATGCAAATGTAGATAAGATGGCGATCTTTCAGCCATGTAAATGTAGAGTGGCGATCTCTCAGCCATGCAAATGCAGAGGTGGCGATCTTTCAGCCATGCAAATGTAGATAAGGTGGCGATCTTTCAGCCATGCAAATGTAGATAAGGTGGCGATCTTTCAGCCATGCAAATGCAGAGGTGGCGATCTTTTAGCCACGCAAATGTAGATAAAGTGGCGATCTTTCAGGAATGCAAATGCAGAGGTGGCGATCTTTAAGCCATGCAAATACAGAGGTGGCAATCTTTCAGCCATGCAAATGCATAAGTGGTGATCTTTCAGCCATGTAAATGCAGAGGTGGCAGCCTTTCAGCCACACAAATATAGATAATGTGGCGATCTTTCAGCCATTAACATGCAGAGGTGGCGATCTTTCAGCCATGCAAATACAGAGGTGGCAATATTTCAACCATGCAAATGTAGAGGTCACGATCTTTCAGCCAAGAAGATGCAAATGGAGATAGCGTTTAGTCTCAGAAGGCAGAATGGTAGCCTTATGCAATGCAGAAAATGTAGATGGAGACAACATTTAGTCTCGGAAGGAAGAATGATACCTTATGCAATGCAGAAAATGCAGATAGAGACAGCATTTAGTCTCGGAAGGCAGAATGGTAGCGTTATGCAATGCAGAAAATGCGGATGGAGACAACGTTTAGTCTTGGAAGGCAGAATAGTAGTCTTATGCAAGAAATAAAAGGGCAAATGGTAATAAATCTTTCTTAGCTGATAGCAGATGGCGGTATCGTGACTGTTGGGGACACTGTGACATACGGAATGTCACTGGTGCGTATGGTGGAAAATATGAATAAGTGCAACAGTTCTGAGAGTTGTATTCCTGAACAATATTTATCTCGTGAGCGTATAGTACGTTCGATGATTTCGCAATACAAGTGCCTGCATCCAAAGGAAAATCATTTGTAGGTGGGGGGGTTAGTTCGTATCCCTGCTGGCTCTGCTTGACCTGCTTGGAATTGATCTGGTTATACTGTATGTTTTATTGAGGTAGCGTCGCTAAACAAGGCAATTTCAATAATAAACATGCATGACTTTGTAAATATGGTGTAAGTATATATTAAGAAACAGTTTTTAGATGAACCGACGAATGTGGCATGGTTTAGGACATTGCAACCTCTCTTGCTTCTCAAAATTCTACCCCATTTTAATGGGTTGCTGCTTCTGACTACTGTTTGCGACGATCAGATGAAACTACTACGGAATTTTGAGGGTCCTCCTCAAATTTCTGCCCTAGTTTCCAATTGTAGGGGGAAATGAAAACTTTATTTAATTGTGACCGAACCCATAATGCTACCTATGTATCCCCTCTTAAATGTGAATCAGGTCAGACGTAGTTCAAATTACATCATATAGGAAAATATAAAGATTATATATAGTAACGCTTGACTGCATCTGTGTTGATAGGTTTTGGCCAGACTTCCCCGTCCATTTCTTCAAGTATGAGGGCTCCCCATGTCAGGACCCGATGAACCATGTATGAACCCTACCTGTTGGGAGAGAATTTCCCTTTGGCTTCATCCTGATGCGGGAAAATCTTCTTTAACACATGCTGCTCCGGTGCGAACTGTCTCGGCTTGACTCTTTTATTGAAGGCTCTGGACATTCTGTTCTGGTAAAGTTGAACATGGAAAACCGCATTCATTCTCTTTCCATCTATAAGGGCTAGTTGATCATAATGACTTTTCACCTACTCAACGTCGTTAAGCTCATCTTCCTGTGTGATCCTTAGGGAGGGAATTTCTATCTCAGCGAGAATGACTACCTCTGTACCATAAACCAGCATATAGAGGGTTTCCCCAGTCGATGTGCGGACTGTGGTGTGATATCCTAACAAAGCAAATGATATCTTTTTGTGCCATTGCTTATACTTCTCAATCATCTTTCTGGATATCTTCTTGATGTTCTTGTTGGCGGCTTCCACAACTCTGTTCATTTGAGGCATGTAGGCTGTAGAATTCTTATGTCTGATCTTGAAGGTTTCACGAATAGCTTTCATTAAGTCACTGTTGAGGTTGGAGCCATTATCAGTAATGATTGACTCTGGAATCCCAAATCGGCAAACAATGCGGTCGCAGACAAAGTCCGCCATGACTTTTTTCATCAGTGCTCTGTATGATGCTTCTTCGACCCACTTGGTGAAGTAGTCAATTGCCACTAGGATGAATCTGTGCCCGTTGAAAGCGGTGGGCTCGATTGGTCCAATAACATCCATTCCCTATGTGGCGAACGGCCAAGGTGAGTTGTTGCGTTGAGCTCATTTGGAGGCACCTTTATCATGTCTGCATGTATCTGACAATGGTGGGATTTTTAGACATACTGAATGTAGTTTGTTTCCATAGTCATCCAAAAGTAACCATCTCGAAATATCTTCTTTGCTAAGATAAAATCATTCATATGTGGACCACAGGTCCCAGCATGGATTTCTTCTAGCAGTTTGGATGCTTCCTTTGCATCAACACACATTAGTAGTCCCAAATCAAGAGTTCTCTTATACAGGATTCCTCCACTGTGAAAGAAGTTCTTAGACAGTCTCCACAATGTGCATTTTTGAGTATGATTGGCAAGCTCCGGGTAATCTCCCTTCGCTAAATATTCCTTGATATCATGGAACCAAGGTTTTCCATCTGCTTCCTCTTCATAATGGGCACAGTAAGCTAGTTGTTTATGAATTTTCACAGGTATGTGGTCGATGAAGTTCTTATCGGGATGTTGTATCTGGATGAAAGGGTAGAAAATGCATCGGCGAATTCATTCTGGAATTTGGGAACATGTCGGAATTTTGTCTTTGTGAACCTCTTTCTTAACTCCTGTACATGATGCAGACACGGGAGTATCTTAGAGTTCTTGGCTGCCCATTCTTCTCCTACCTGATGTATAAGCCAGTCTAAATCTCCAATTGCTAGCAACTATTGTACGTTCATGTCAATGTCCATCTTGAGCCCTAGGATGCAGGCTTCATATTCGGCCATATTGTTGGTGCACGGGAACCTGAGCTTGGCGGACACCGGATAATGCTAACCAATTTCTAATACTAGAACTTCTCCTATGCCAACTCCTTCGATATTTGCTGCTCCATTAAAAAACATTCTACAACCATCATAGGATTATGCAATGTCTTCTCATATGAACGATACCTCTTTGTCGGGAAAATATGTTTTCAAAGGTTCATATTCTCTATCTAGGGGTTCTCAGCAAGGTAGTCTGCCAATGTTTGTCCCTTGATTTCCTTTTGTGTTACGTATACAATATTGAATTCACTTAGTAGGATTTGCCACTTGGCTAGCTTGCCAGTGGGCATGGGCATCTGAAAGATGTACTTTAGAGGATCTATCCTTGATACGAGGTATGTAGTATAGGCACAGAAGTAATGCCTCAGTTTCTGGGCCACCCAAGTCAGAGCATAGCAGGTGCGCAATACCAGGCTTCGTACGGAGTGAACTTCTTGCTGAGATAGTAAATGGCATGTTCCTTTCTCCCTGTTTCACCATGGTGCCCCAAGATGCAACCAAAGGCACCATCTAGTACTGTGATGTAGAGTAGTAGGGGTCTACCTGGCTCGGGTGGGACCAAATTTGGTGGTGTTGATAGGTACTCCTTGATTCTGTCGAAAGCTTTTTGGCAGTCATCAGTCCATTTGTAGCAGCGTCCTTTTTTGATATCTTAAAGATTAGCTTGCGGATAAACGTGGACTATGCTATGAACCAGCTGATATAGTTAAGTCTTCCCAAGAAACTCATTACGTCCTTCTTGTTCTTTGGAGGTGGCAATTCTTGAATGTCTTTGACTTTTGACGGGTCCAGTTCAATTCCCCAGCGGCTCACAATAAACCCAAGCAGCTTCCAGGCGGGAACCCCAAATGCACATTTTGCAAGATTTAATTTCAGGTTGTACCTTCATAATCTATTAAGAAAATTCCTCAAATCTTCCTTGTGATTAGTGTCCTTCTTGGATTTGATGATAACATCATCTACGTACACCTCAATATCCTTGTGTATCATATCATGGAAAATGGTAGTCATGGCCCTCATGTAGGTGGCCCATGCATTCTTCAAGCCGAATGACATCATCTTGTAGCAGTACATTCCCCAGGGCATAATGAAAGCCATTTTCTTAGCATCTTCTTCATCTATCTAGAATTGATGATAACCATCGAAATAATCTACAAATGATTGAAACTCATGCTTGGCACAATTGTCGATCAGGATGTGTATGTTTGGTAAAGCAAAGTCATCTTTCGGACTAGCCCGGTTAAGATCCCGGTAGTCGACACAGACTCTTACCTTCCTATACTTCTTTGGTACAGGCACAATGTTGGCTAACAATGTTGGGTATTCTACTACTCTGAGAACCTTGGCTTTGACTTGCTTAGTGACTTCTTCCTCGATTTTCAAACCCATGTCTGGCTTGAACTTCCTGAGTTTCTGCTTTACCGGCGAAAACGTCAGATCAGTTGGCAGTTTATGGGCCACGATAGACGTACCTAGACTCGTCATATCGTCATATGACCAGGCGAATATGTCCTCGTATTCCCTTACAAATTTTGTGTATTCATTCTTTTCTGATGGTGATAAGTGAACGTTGATTCGTGTTTCCTTGATATTTTCTACATCTTGAAAGTTAATAATTTCTGTCTCGTTCGGGTTGGACTTTGGTCTGTGCTCAAATTTCTCTACTTCTTTGACAATTTCCTCTAGTATATCGTCTTCCTCTATATCAATGTCCGTTTGTTGCGTTGTCTCATTGCATGTCACAGTCATTGGTTTATCAAGATAAGTAATAGTAATATTGTATAAGTGAAGTAATGAGAGAAAATAATAATGAGTGTTGATTTATAAGAAAAATCTAAATTCTTTGATAAATTCCATAACTGTTTTGAACATTGAAGATCTTATTGCGGAAATTAGAAATGCAAAAAGAAAATATTATCTAGTAAAAAGTAAAAACAGTGCATGATGCTTGTTTAGCCTTGCTACCCCGAGTCTCGCCGGGCTCTGGTTGTTCTGATAGACCAATTATTGAGGCGTGCTCCTCTGCTTACAACTTGTATGGAAAGACCTTCCTCCCCCTCCTCCTCGAAAACAACACAACAATCCATGTCATTGTCTTCTAAGAACAAGTTCTTCACTGCAGCAAGTTCCTCTTCTTTGTCTGTCCCATAAACAATGTCGGCATGTTGAAAAGTTTGCTCCAAAGGTGGTATTGGTTGTTCCAGTGGTTAGTAAGGACCGCACCATGGTGGAGAACAGTTGTTAAATTCCTCCCAAGTGTACTCATATCCTAGACCGAAAATAGTGTTGTGTTTCTTGAGTTTTATGGGTTTAGCAATCCCTGGAGGTTCTTGCCGCCCCTTGCCAGGTTCGTACCTATTCTAGTTTAATATGATCTTGATCTTGTTGTCCCACAGAATTAACTCGCTCGATGTGGTGATAGGTCTCTCCACCTAACTTTCTTCTTCCTCCTATTGCCAGAATAGTCTGACAACCGTATATAGGATTGTTGCGGTCACTATGAATGATCACCTCCAGGTGATTCCATTCAAATTTTATGGCCTGATGCAATGTTGAAGCCATAGCTCCCATGGAATGAATCCAAGGGCACTCCAACAGCAGGTTGTAAGATGCTGGCATATCTATCACTTGAAAGTCATCCTCAGACCAAGTCGGTCCCATATGAAGACACAGGCTAATTTCACCGATGGTCGACCTCTATGACCTATCAAAAGCTTTTACGTTGATAGTTGCTTATTTTATCTTGTGCAACTCTTTGCCCAACTTCTTAAGCGTTACCAGAAGACAGATGTTAAGGCTGGAACCCCCGTCGACCAGGATCCTGATGATGAAATGGTCCTCAAATTAGACGGTGATATACAGGGCTCTGTTGTGACCCAACCCTTTAGGTGGCAGCTCGTCCTCATTGAAAGTGATTTTGTGACTTTCTAGCACCTTTCCCACCATATTGTCCATTTCTCTGCCAGTGATGTTACTCGACACGTATGCCTCATTCAGCACCTTCAACAGAGCATTTTATGTGTCTTGGAATACTACAACAAAGAGAGGATAGATATTTGTGCTGGTGTTTTGTTCAGCTGGTCAATGACTGAATACTCTTTGGCCTGTATCTTTCTCCGAAGGTCGTCTGGACCTATTTTGATGATGGGTGGCCGGTTTGAGGCCTGCTTGCTGGACTCAGCTAGGTATTCAGGGGTATAGACTCTCCCCATTCTTGTCATTCCCTATGTTGCAATAGTCTCTTCGAACCTAACCTTGCCTTTTCTCCTAGCCACAGCTGTGCAATCCCATGGTATAGCTTTTGTGTGGAATGAGGGCACAACGAACATTGCCACTGGGATTGGTGCGGCCACCTTTACTTCGAATGGCACATGTTCTTTGGGTAGCAAAATGGCAACTTCAAATGGTGCTGGTGCCTTTGCTGATGGAGCTGCTTCGAACTCAAGAGGGAAAGACACATCTATCTCAGTGACCTCAGATTGTTGAATTTGGACCATGATGGGGTTAAGAGTAACTGTTGGCTTCTTTGGACCATCGTCATCTGTGATCAACCCGGTGGATCCCTTAGGATCCCAGTCATCTTCCACCTCAATCATGTGAATACCCTCGCCTTTATGGTCTGGCAGACAGCTGATGTGGACATTCAGGACGGGTTCCTTTGCCACAATAATATTGTTATCAATTATAGTCTGGATCTTGTCTTTCAAAGAATGACATTCGTCAATGGTGTGTGCTTTCATGCCGGAATGGTATGCATGGGATTTTTTTGGAATAACCCACTAAGAAGGGTTCTCAAGAGTAGCAGCAGGGATGGGGATGACATAACCAGCAGCTTTGAGTCTCTCATATATTTGGTCAATGGGTAGGTGGCTAATACTGGGATGGTTGAGTATTGTAAGCTTGGTAGACATGTGCGGGTTGGGAATATCTGGATAAAATAGGCTGATATGTGGGAGGTGGAGGTGATTGATAGGTGTTGGTGGAGATTGGTAAGAGGGTGAGGGTGCTTGATATGTAAGTGGAGGCATTGGGTAGGTTTGGTATTTGATGGGAGATTTGGTTCTCTATACCACCATTACGGCTCATACGTCCCTTTTCTTAGACACACCACCTGACTGTAAGGCCTTATTTGTAGTTTGTAAGGCCTCGAAGTTCATAAACATACCGCTTTTGATGCCCTCTTCTATCCTTTCTCTTAGCTTAATAATGTCAGAAAATTTGTGGCTCTCGATCATCATCAGCCTTACATAATACTGTGGGTCTTGAGCCCGGACAAAGAATTTGTTCATTTGTTCTTCCTCTAAGGCAGGTCTAACCTTAGAAGCTTTGGACCCCCAGCGAGTATACTCGCAAAATGTTTCTGTGTGCTTTTTCTTTATATTTTGAAAATAGAACACATCCGGCGCATTCTCCGTGTTGAACTTGAACCTGTCCATACAGTCCGATTCCATGCCTACCCAATTCGACCACTTCTTCCGATCTTGGCTGATGTACCAAGACAAAGCATCTCCTTTCAAGCTCCTCATGAAAAGCTTCAAGCGTAGTCTCTCATTTTTTCCTACCCCAACCATCTTGTCGCAGTACGTTCTCAAATGGACCTTGGATCCCCTATACCATCAAACATCTCGAACTTAGGAGGTTTGTACCCCTCGGGCAGTTCGACATCAGGTTGTATGCAAAGATCTTCATAGTTCAGCCCTTTGATTCCCTTGCTTCCTTCAATGCCTTAAATTTAACTAGTCAATTTCTTGAGTTCTTCAGCCAGGCTTCTGATGAGTATGTCCTTATCATCAGACTCGGGTGTGCTTGAGATACATTGGGTGGAGTGTGGCATAGTGTCCACATAGATGGGGGTGTTTTTATGGGTGTGGCAGTGGTTATTTGTGGAGTTTTGGAGTTCTAGGATGAGCAACAGCTTGCTATTTGAGGTGAAGCAGTGTTGCAGTGATGGTTTTGTTTTTTTGGGATATTTTGTGAAGGTGTAGGGTTCTGGGCATTCGGGAAATAGATATCTAGAGTGGTGAAGGGAAATGACAAATTTGCCAAATTTCGGACTTGATCGAGTTCTTCTTGGAATTTCAACAGCTTTTGTTCGAGTTACGATGCATTTTCCTTAGGAGCCTGAATACCATGACCATGAGTGACCTCTACCCGTTCAATTGAGTTCTCCTTTCTGGTGTTGTTCAAATCTCCCATCTTCCCTTTGTTCTTGTTACTGACAGGACTAAGAAGAGGAGTAGGTGGAGGGCCCCTGGATCTCGTGAAATAGGATGATGTTCCTAGAGTTCACGAACTAACCTTGGGTAGGGGGAATAATAAACAAAAAGTAAAAACAAAAGGGTAAAAAGTTAGTGAGGATCATGAAAAGTATTGCCATATTTAAACACATAATGCATGAATGTAAATCGCGTCCTAATTTGGGGACCTCTTTGTGCCCGAGGTAGGCCTAATGACAAATTGATTTGGAGAGCTCAAGACGCTAAGTGCCTCATTTTATTAATTGAAAATAAGAAAAATCCCAAATCGACACTAAACAACAGGAAATAAAAGTCACTAATGGCCATTGGCCTTATTACATTTGATAAAGCGAAAAGAAGAAAGCTCCTATCTACTTGGTCCCTGAAGGACCTTCCCCAGATTCGGCATCCCTGGCTCCGTCAAACAGCTTCCCTAGCTCGCGAAGTCCCAGCAATAGGTAGGCCCAGGCTAGATGTCCGTTTTCATTCCCTTCAACATTTTGGTAGTCTTCGACCCTCTTCAGAAACTTCCTTTCCAATTCCACTATGCCTCGCTCCAAGTATCCCAGTCGCTTGTTGGCACTGACAACCATGTCTTTCCACTCCTCAATCAGCTTTTGTTTGGCTTCTTGTATCTCACGGTGTTCACTTTCGCATTCCCGGATCCTCTTGCGCAGTTGATTGTATTTG
Organism: Nicotiana glauca; assembly: GCA_026770625.1. Classification (NCBI taxonomy): domain Eukaryota; kingdom Viridiplantae; phylum Streptophyta; class Magnoliopsida; order Solanales; family Solanaceae; genus Nicotiana; species Nicotiana glauca. Next base: position 60,584 of record MU665063.1, read on the forward strand.
ACTTGCACTTCGGCCTTTTCGTCTATGATCCTGTGACCTCGAACAAACACAGGCTGGCCCAGATCATTATGATTATCCTCCAACCAACCTAAATAGTAGGGAGCACAACCAGCGTGGTATCTGTCTGGATCGATGGTATACTTCCCCATGATGATCTTGTAGTGCCACATATCCTAAGCTTGACACTTGTAAGGACTATCATCATACTGGAAGTTATCCCGAAAGTGACTCATCTTGTTGACCCTGGGTACAACCTGCTTCCTACCAGCTTGCCTCATAACCCGGAGAGGGACGTACGGATATGTTCCTTTCGGACCGATCAATATCAGAAAAAGGTGCATCCTTGGATCGGGCGATGAACTCCTCGGTCGGAAACCACTCGAGCATCCATTGTACTTGCTCCTCAGTCAGATTTTCGAAGAGCTCGAGCCATTCTCTAGCATTCTCCAGTTGGGAAACATATTGCACATGTAATTCATTCACTTTGGATGATGAAAAGCGATATGATCCTCCCAGTCCCTTCGCTGAATCTCTTGTCGGTATCCACCCTTTTGGAGGTGCTCTACGAGCCAAAATTGAAGTAGTAAATTGCAGCCTTCGAAGTGTTTGGCTCCTTGTTGACACTTTTCTAAGGCTCGGTATATTTTAGCAATGATCATGGGCACGATACTAAATGATTGCCTGCCAATTCCTTCCATCAACGTCTTAGGTACCATAGCCAGTCTGGTGTGGATTCTTGCTTTCTTCATTGGAAACATAATCAATCTCAGGAAACAAAACATGAATACAAAGACCCTTCGGTGAATATGCCCTAATGATGTGATGGCAAACTCGTCAGGATAGGTACGATAGGATTTGCTGTGACTGTACCTCTCATATACTAGTCAAAGGGGACATAGGATTTTTTCAGACATGTTAGTTCTGGATTCTTCTTCAGACCCATCATTTTGAGGAAGCCTCTGCCCTTGCGGTTCTCAGTAATTAACAAACCCGGAGTCTCCCACACTATACCGGCCAATCCTCCTATCTCTTCTAGCAAGGGTGTCATTTCAATGTCCCCGAAGCAGAACACGGACCTCTCACAATCCCATAACAAAGTAGCAACCTCTATAATCTTATTGTTGGGTTGGATTTCCAGGAGAGAAGGTAGGTTTCCCAAATATTTCGGGACAAGAGTTTGATCACTAGAGTGAAGATCTTTCCACCAGCTTAGCAGTTTATGGTGGATGTTGGTGACCATGCTGAATCTAGGGACTTCGTGCCTCATATTTCTGTAAAACAAATAAATTTAGGCCCTTACCCCCACCAAAATCGACTATTTAATATCAACAATTGGCATAAAGCATTTAGTTCTGCAAATAAATGCATGGAACATGGTGATGTCCTTTTGGGTTTAGGGAAACCTTGTGGACTTCGGACAAGGCTTTCTTAAAGGATCATTATGTGGATAATATAACTGACCCAACTAGGTTTGACTATGATGCATGCACAATTTAACAGAGTGAGGTCTCTATCGGGATTTAGACTACTACCCTTGAGCGGACAACTCAAGGGTGAAAGGCACGAAATCGTTGACTACACCATTGATCGACTAGTTTTACCACAAATATGCCTTTTCTGGATTTAGGGGGTGATAATATAGGAAGAGTGCAACCACTCATTTTAAGTGTTGATATGGTATTTGTTTGACACTAGTGAAATATGATGTTGAGCATGTTTATGCAATAATTAAAACCATGTTGTCACGTATTTTCACGTTAAGAAAGCAGTAAATATAGCAGTTTCATAATTTAAAGCAGTAATAAAGGGAAGAAACAAAAAGACAAGTCAGTTTTGCAATTGAGACAAAAAATATTGAATGCTTAAAGGAATTAAAGAAGTACTTGCATATAAAGAAACATAAATTCACAATGATAGTATGAAAAGTAAAAGCCTAAATATCACCAGCAGAGTTGCCATGTTGTCGCGCCACCTTTTTCCTCCGTGGAAATCGGGATTATGATATTTGGAGGGACAACTCGTTCCTTTTGGGAACTAGGTTTTGCATTTGAAGAGTCGTCACCTAATGAGTTAAGGCTCATTATAACACCAACAGAAATTCAATTCTAAGTCATTCGAATAACCAGAGATAGGGTAAGGGCTTGAAATTATCCTAAGGAAAAAGTGTTAGGTACAACTCAGGATCCACTAGTGTGGTTACCGGCCATACACTTATTGTGAATTTGCGGTGCAATTAACATATAAACAAATAAGGCTCAAAGAAGAGGGGATTTCAAATAACAAATGTTTGAATGGGAACAGAGTATGAAAGAGCAATTAAAGTTGATTTTAAACAAGGATTTCCCACCCCATTTAAGGTACTAAAGCACGGATTGATCTCGATTACTACTACATGCTTTTACCAGTCCCATTTCTATCAGTCCCGAAGCACTTAAGACTACTATTCCTAAAGGGAAGGGATATTATGTTGGTTTGTTTCAAAGGATAAAATCTAAGGCGACATACAAAAGCATGTACTGCATGTTGGGGAGAACACATAAACAGATAAAGGCTCATATACACCTCCTTGAAATAAACACATAACTAGCATGACTAGCACATACTTTTTAGGTCTGATTAAAAATACTATAGACAAGGGGGAGTTCATCAGATACCTTAGATAAGAAGCCCAAATCAGGTCTGCATGCTGGTTGTAGCAGTTACTAATTACAGAGACGAATTCATTTTTTATTGTCATTACTCTAATGCTTGCCTAAGTGTTTAAATGGGGTTCTATAGGCATGATATCTACTTAATTTAGAATGTGGTGAAACAGTCAAAATGAATTGTTTTAGGTCCTATAGGCATGCTTGCTAAACCTCGTTAAGTAAGGGAATTAGGTTGTTTAAACCTAATTCAGAATAGACTGATTTAAAACTAACCAGCTTCAGGTTCTGTAGGTGATGGTATCTATTATTGCTGATTTAAACCTATGAACATGATATCTAGCGTTGAATGTGAAGGGAGCGAATAAGATTTATTCAAGAACTCCTATAGGCATGATTTCTATATGTTACTGATTTCAGTATTACGAACATGACATTTATTTTGGCCGTTTAAAACTTAAAGCATGGTATTTAAGTGGCATGCAGAATTTAAATATGTCCTATAGGCAGGTTATCTAGATGTGACATTTACCATAAAGAAAATGAGATAAAACCTATAGACATGGTGTCTAAAATGCAGAATTGAACACAGATAATTTAAATAGTCCTATAGGCATGCTTTCTACCCTTGAGCATACATGATCACCCAACCCTTTTCACTAGCCAGACCCAAACATTTGTTATAGATTATTACAAACCAGGAATGCTGAATTACATCAGAAAGAATGAAAGAAAAAGCTACAACCATAGGAAAGCCTGATTTGACTTCCTATTTGAGATATGCAAGGAACTGTATCATTGCCAATGTGATTGATTTCAAAGCCTTTCTCAGTCTTGGGAGTTTTAGAGATCCCTAAGGGCCTCAATAGGACCCCGAGCAGTGCTCATACCCAAGTTACATAACCATAATAGAGATAAGTGCGGTGTGTAAATGCTAGCCCTCATATGTCCAAGTTCAGAGGGAGTTCATGGGTCCCAAGGAAAGGCTCACATGAGGACTTAAGTATAAGAAGAGAGTGAAAAGTGCAGAAACTGTTTCTAAGAGCTGAGGGAATAAAGTATATGGGAAAGGGTGATGGGAGACAGACATTAACACTTCAAAGAGTTGATAATTTCACGTCAAGGGGGCAGGGAATTGGGAATCCATTGCAAGGAGCTTATACACTTAGGCATGAGTTAATTCTTGGCATGCACAGCAATAAGGAGTGCAGTCATGCTTGTAAATCAAACAGAACACACAACATATGAGGGTAACATGGGGTTATGATCCTAGAAGGACCAAATTTGGGTCATGCTCAGCAATATTCGATGTTGTCATACCCCAAACAAACTATAAGTGTTAAACACATTGGGGTAGGGATTTAGGATTCACAAGTTATCATACATTGGTTCAGAACAGGGGCATGGGAAACTACATTAGAACATACCAGTCAAAGAAGAAAAGTGCAGTAAAGAAAAGTAGCAGGACTTCGAAATACAGCCTTGGCTTTCAGCCGGCTAAACAGGCAACAACACAAGTAGTAAACCAAGAGAGAGTAGTTGAGTGTAAGTGTAAGTTCAGAACTAAAAGTGTTCGTGCTCGTTTGAAAAGAAGTACAGGGTACTTATAGTTTTTGAAATCGAGTAAGAAAGAGGTAATAAGCTACAAATATGAAAACAATCATGATTCAGAATCAATTATATAAGTGATTGCCCTTAATTAAGGGGTCGCTTGCTTAACAGACAGTGACAAGTTCAAAATAAGGGAAATAATCAATTAAAAAGCAGGGTGACAGTTGCCATAAAAGAAGTAGTAAAATAACAAATAAGCAATTCGAGTATAGGTATAGAGATATTTCAATTTTGGAAAGGATTCAGTGAGGCAAAAACAGGAAACGAAATCAATTAACCTTAATAGGGAAGTGAAATTAGAATCTCACAAAGGAAAAGTTTAAACTTAGTCACGAGTTTGAAAATTAGTTAGAGAAGGAGACTCAGGATATAAATAAGGTGCATAACATTATACATGCGAGGCCTAGTCTGTTTGCAAGGGGTAATAGCACACAAAGTAGCACAAAAATTCAGTAGATAGCAACATTTGAAGCATGATAGCCCAGTAGGTCATGTCACATTGAATAAGTAGCAAAGAAACACAGAATATCAAAGCATGTGAAGATCTCACAATAGCAGGTGAAGGAAACCCCTTTTGAAAATTAGGGTTTCGATAATACTTAAGTTTTAGAGATGATAGAAAACTAGAGTCAGAAGAATCACACAAAAGGAATAAGGGATTTTAAAATAGAGAACTCCAAATCGAGCCATGCATTTAAACAAAGAGCCTCAGACCCAAAACCATAAGATTTTCAGCAATATAAGAGTTTTAGAAAGAGGATAAACAGTCAGATTAGACAAAACTCAGGCAAACAAACATTCATTTAATAAACAATTAAAGGAAATTAAGGGGTTTAACATTCAAACTCAGGCAGAAGGATAATACGAGAAAACATAGAAAAACATATCAAAAAATCAAATAAAGGTTTCAAAATAACTTAATAGAAACCCTAATAAAAAAGATAAGGAGTTTTGAAAGCAGAGCTTTAAAGAAACTTTGAGAAAAATGCTTAGAAGTTCAAAGCAAACATAGATCTGAAACAGATCTACAAAGAAATCGAAAGAACCTTAAAGGCTAGAGTTTCAGAAGAACCCCAAATGGTGAGAAAGGCTTGGAAAATCATCAATCTAAGCAGGAGAGTCAAGAGTCAGACTCGAATGGCCATGGATGGCCGATGAAAGGTCAGAGATAACCGGAGAATAGCCATGAACTGAAATCAAATAGGGTATGGACCAAATTCTTTCAAGCTCTAGCCTTGAGACCATAAGAATCAAACACATAGAAGCCGTGGGGGTTGATACATGTATCCTCATGACCTTGGAAGCCATAGATTTGGGAGGTATTAGGGTTGTAGTTGATGGTGGAGGCTAGGGTTTGAGAGAGGATTTAGAGAGAAAGGGATTCAGAGGCGGCGGAGTGCGTGAAATGGGGTGGGGTAAGAGGTCGTTTGAGATTAAAAATGGAAAGGGCCGATATTGGTCGTTGATCATTTTGATCAACGGCTAGGATTAGGTAGGGGATCCGAGTTAGTTTATTTAATTTGATTTTGGGTCGGTTTGAATGGGAATTGAGTCAGGGTAATTGGGCTTCAGATTGGGTTTAATTGGGGTTCAAAATCAGGCTACATTTGAAATAAAATGGGCTAGATTTCAAATAGCCAATTTTTCCTTATTTATTTTATAAAAATCGCAAATTAATTTATGAAAACAAATTAAAAGTGTACAAATGATTTATAATCTATAAATTTTAATTTAAAAACACTGGGCTTAATTTTTATAAATACGAATGCAATTAAATCTTAAAATGGGCTAATATTATAATTATATGTAATTTCGCTTTAAAAATACCGAATAAATTTGTAAAAAATATGTAAAATTTATATTAGCTATATTTCAGCATGAATATGAGAATCCAATAAGTGAATCACCAAAAAATGATAATTTTGGAAATAATTATTGGTTTTTAGGAATAAAATATGGCAAAAAATTAATTTAAAAATCTTTAAAAAGTTATGGAATAAATAATAAAACATTTGGACATATCCATATATGCATACATATGTTATTTTGAGAAGTTATTTTGTATATTAAAATATACAGGGAAAAATTGGGTATCAACACTCAAGCATGCATGTGAGTCTTAAATTGTGACCGTTGTGATTCTTAATAAGTATTACGAATGCCTAAATTGTTGATCATCCATGTTGAGCAAGATTTATGATTATTTTCTTGTATTTGGTTATTGTTGAGCATTGGCTCTAGTTGAGGTTAAATTGTGAAGTTAATTATTCGTACAACTTTGGTTATAGCTGATTTGCTTGCCGGGACGTATTTAATTCTTATTGTTGATACACTTGCCAGGATGTATTTATACTTATTGTTGATTCCCTTGCCGAGATATTGTAGTTGCTGTTGTTTGGATGAGGAAATAGTGATAAAGCACGAAGGGTGATGTTGTGCACATTCATATTTATGCATTTGGTGAGGAAATAGTGATAAAGCATGAAGGGTGATACCGTGTACATTTTTATTGATATTGATGCATATGGTGAGGATGAGATATAAAGCATGAAGGGTGATGTAGGGCACATTTATAATATTACATGGTGAGAAAGAGAGATAAAGCACGAAGGGTGATGCCGTACACATTTTCATTACTTGATTGCATTGGTGAGGAATGAGAGTAAAAGCACGAAGGATAATGTCGTGCACTTATTGCCTGTTTATTATGATTTCTTGCTGCTTTGGTTCAAGTACCTTAATTGTCTTATTCCACTATTACTGTGATTCATTATGTTGGTATCTTCCCTCGTAGCATGGTACGCTTTCCACGTTACTTCCGAAATATTTTTATTACTACTATTCGGTTAGATACTGTTTAGCTATAGGTTATTGGTTGTTGTGTCCTAGCCTCGTCCCTACTTCGCCGAGGTTAGGCTTGACACTTACCAGCACATGGAGTTGGTTGTACTGATACCACACTCTGCACTTTTTTGTATAGATCCCGGTACTGGATCATACGGACCTTAGCTTGGGGTTGCTGCCTTCAATCCGTCAGAAGACCTGAGGTAGTCCTGCAGGCGTCCGCAGGCCTTGGCATCCCCTCCCTATCTAATTATTTCTGTTATTTTATATTCCAAAGACCGACATGTATTTTCTTGTTTAGACTTTATTTGTAATTTTTTTAGATAGTCCCTAAGACTGTGACACCAGTTCTGGGTGGGTTATGTTTATGGATTAGTATTAGTATTAGCTTAATTGTTTAATTTTATTCTTCCGCTTTATTAATTTCCGCTATTTGTAAAATATTAATTTACAATTGTTAAGGGATTAAAAATAAAAAAGGGTAAAATAATTAGAATCATTGGCTTGCCTAGCTTTTACTAGTATGAGCCATCACGACTCCTGAGGGTGGAAAATCCGAGTCGTTATAGTATCTCGGCCATTTTGTGCTTGCTCATAGTCTCTCGGTCACAGTAGACTCGGTATATAACTTATTATCTAATCAAAGTTTAGCCAATAGAGGCCTATCTACCGATTATAGCTCGGTGGTGGTGAAAATATTGTAATACTCTATATATATACACTCTCTGCTCTCTTGGCTGAAATAAAACAATGTATAACTGAATACAAAGTCTCAATAAGAGAGAATACTATAACATATGAGACTAAAATAATATTAATACATTCAGGAATATAAACATCTCTTTATGTCCCGTTAGCAAATACATGTAGGCACGAGATCATGCCAAAATCAAAGACAGGTTTAGCCTTAACATACCCTATCACAGTCTTTCCAATTACCAAGTTGAACTTACCTCTTTGAACCTTAATCTACAACAACGAAAATAATACTATCATTAAGTTATGAAAGGTACAACTATCGCACAACGAATGACAAGCTTATTTTATATTAAAATGGGCAGCATCTCCCCTATAATCCTTACTTCCTCTGAATTCAAGATAACACCAAAAACACAAGAACACAACAATAAAAACATATATACCTTATTTTTCAACCTTATATACACCATAAAATGCTACAAAACAGCCTAACACACCCCAACCTCTTCATGCACAAAACGACTACCGTAGTAGTGTCAAACAACCCGAAAATATTACGACGAATGACCAGCCCACCACCCTACATTTATGTGGTGTTTCTTCACATCCTTTTGCCTCCAAATCACCGCAAAAAATTATCGAAAGACACAATCCAACAGCAGCACAAAACAGTCAGCTACAAGTGAATAACTCGAACTCACGACTTCCGATCACCATCCTGTGAGTTCTTACAATTAAAGAACGACTTTCACCACATCTCCAGCAGAAAAAATTAATGAAAGAGAGCAGTAAACTTACCTTATTTTTTGAATAACTCATCTCCTATCTTGGTTCTTCTAACTATAGGTTTTACCTCCAACTAGAACTTAAAAAGGAGAGAAAATCAATTAGGGTATATGGGCAATTTTCGGGAGGATATTTGCAGAGGTTTAGGTCTGGTTATTGTACCCTCTTACCAGTGTATTATATGCACGAAATAGGCCTTTAAAAGGTCTCTTTTGACAACTTGAACTGACCCATTTTTGGAATCTCATTTAAGCAAGTAGGTGACACACCTACTTGACACCTAGCAGTCTGCGCAGTCTCGCAAAAATACATATATCTCTCTACTCCGATGTCATATTGACAAATGGTTTAAAATATTAGAAAATAAACTCATAGATATTAAATTTTATGGGTGGAACACCCCTTAAATCTAATTATAATTGGAGAAAATTGTAGTTATATTTGACCCAAAGTTTAATAAAACTTATGAACGTAACTTCTGATGACTTTTATCGACTTTTGTTCCACAACTTGCTTGACTTCAAAACATAACACACGACTATCATACGACTAATATAACTCATAAAATAACCTTCTTATCATGTTAAGAACCATAGTCTCTCCCCAAAGGTACATGTTATAACATTCTCAAGTTGTCAACTTTGGCGAAACATTATTTTCTTTAATTCCTTTAGCTTCTGAACCTTCCAACCCTCTTTGTACTTGTTGTCCATGATTTTTTATATTTATAACCTCCGAGGTAAAATGATTAACTTACTTTATATACTTTCAATGTAGATCTCATTTTTTGTCCTATATTAGATTGCCTACGACGAACTTTTACGTATAAAAATATAGGGTGTAACAATCCTTTTGATTGCGGACGTATAAAGTGTGTTATATATGACAACTTATTGTACGTATCATGGATTTGCTATTTGAGATAATTTTTGTTAAATACATTAGGTCACACGAGGTTGTAGCAGATCATGGGTAATGGTGTATCTGTATAATTGGAAGGACATGTAGGGTAGAGCATTCAACAAGTTGCTTTTTAGTATTTGAGTAGGTGCTGGTCAGATATCAGCAATGGAGATGAGAATACTAAGATCTATTTGGGGTTTCCGTGTGTAGAAGTTAGAACGGGTCACTTTGGACTTTTGGATGACTATTTACCAGTTTATGGTTTGAATCATTTCTGGGTGCCTAACGATAGCCCTATTGAGAACGTGTATTCTATGTGGAGTTGGATTTCTTGCGCGGTGTCACATTTACTACGGATGTATTATCAGATGGAATTAGCTTTATTCATACCCTCATCACTATACCATCAAGGTTAGTCTTGATACTTACTGGGTACGATATGGTGTACTCATGCTACGCTTGCTGCACATTTTTGTGCAGATCAAGATATCTCGAAGCGTATTGGTCATTAGCTAGTTGATTGTGAGTTGCAACGAAGATTTCAACCTATACCTATCATTGCGTTTTTAGGCCTCAAAATCGTCTTCTGAAGTTTTACTTTGTGTTGTTTATTTCTATTACGAAATAGTTGTATTTAGAGATTTTTTTAGTGAAGTCATTAGAGATTATGACTTGTACTATCGGTTTTGGGATGTCATATATCTACTTTGGTTTGTTGTCTTTATATAGAAATTTTTGGTTTATGATTAATAGTTTATTGGTTAAAATCTTTTATTAATTCGGTAAGTGTTAGGCTTACCTAGTCTTAGAGACTAGGTGCCATCACGACTCCTAAGGAGGGATTTTGGTTCATGACAAAGTAGTAAATAGATCACCTATGGGGGGATTCGCTCTTACAATGATAGATAAGAAATTTACTTCTACCCGGTAAACTTTAAGAAATCAACCACCGCCTTTCCTTTCAAATCTAACTCCAAACGACTCAAATCTAGTCTAATATAACTCAAAAATGTCAAACAAAGCCATAAGAATCAATTCCACACAATAAGGCTTTAATCTTTAATCAAATCCCAAAAGTCAACAAAAGTCAACACGGACCCACATGATCAAAACCCGAGTATATGGGTGGATCTCTGTTTACCGTAAAAATGGTAACAACAATTAAATTTATAAATGAAATTCTAAAAATACGTGATCTATTCCCGACCTTGTTTGTAAGGGTGATTTGTGCTAAAACATGGAGTAAAACAGTAAAGATCTAGTTAACCAAAGCGATAATCGAACCAGTAAGGGGACGTTCCCAGGCTTAGAGCAAGCCAGTAGATACCTCAGGGTCAGGCCTCGGACCTATCTTAGTCGTATCGAGGATAGTCGGGAAGGGGATAACATGTAAGGATATAGATAAACAAGGTTTTATACCATCAATCTTGAACTAAATGATGAAGAACAAACGAAGAACAATAAAATGCTAAAGCGGCCTTGGGGTTGAAGAACACTGATAACTTAGAAGAAAGAGAGAAAGAGAGAGAGAGTTATTATTTCTTATTGGAGAAGTGGAGCAACATCCGTCCCTTACAGGGTGGGGCGAGTCCCCTTTATATAGGACATGGGACTTAGTAAAGTACGTATATATTATTTACAAGAGTAGAAAGATGGGACGGCCTATGGCACGTCATCTCAGTAGGCTACAGATAGACCGGCCCTGTCAGATGTAGGCATCTGCTTCAGAGAGCTCTTTTGTCACCCTGACCTCGGGCCGTGCTTCCTTTGATTCGAACCCGCATGAGCCCTGAGGCCGAGAACTCGATCGTGGCCTTCGACCCTCGGGGTCTCGGGGAAGGATTCCAAAACTGTCTTGATAGCAAAAATCAAGTCTTCTGATTTTACAGTGTACAAATAGTCTCCGCGTTTCTCATGACGAAGTGATGTGAAATGATTTTGATACTCGAATCCTCGAGCTCCTTTTGGCGATTCTATAGAGGCGATTCAGATTGCGGTGCAATCTTCCGTGATAGATGTCGTATCTCAAAGATCTCGGCTCGATATCCTATCGTTTCCACTCCTTGAGGCAAGAGTGTTGCCGTCGGTCCATTTCTTCAAGAAGGTAGTAATTATACCTGTCGGTCAATCTTTCAGAGCATCGATGATCGTGTCGTTTCCCCTTATAAATGAGGGCATTTTGTGGCGTTGCATCTTTTATCTCAATATCCCTATTGATATGTTTTGCTTCTTCCCCATCATCTTCTTTTGCCTTTGATTATCATAATGGCAACTTTCTATCTTAAGGCTGTTTGGATGAGATTTTCCAGGCCACTTCGAGGCCTTTTGTCGGGGCCTCCTTTTGTTGATCATAAACATGTTGTCCCGATACTGCCGCGGTCGTCGTTATATAAGTAAGTCGTTGCTGCTGCCGTCGGCCTGATATGGCGATGGACGGAGAGTTGGTTTCACTTTTACATAGATGGTTGTTCGAATTATGCACCATTTCTCACTCTTCTACTTGGGCCTGGTGTGGCACTGCATCCCTAGGGCTCTTTCTTTTCCAGGGATAGAGTGGCACCGCAGACTGTTGAGAAGTGGGCCCGTTGAATCTTCAAGCTTTGGCTTTGGTGGGCCATGTCTCTTTTCTCTGCCTCCTCTGCATCCCCTTCTTTTCCTTTCCTACATCTTCACCGATGGATATCCCTTAGGGGATCGAGCTGGGAACCTATGGGAGGTGGAGGTCGAAGGATTCACCCTCCAAGATACATGATCGAGGGTGGGGCGCCCGGGTATGCTGATACCAGAGATGAACTCTCGAGGGCGGACTGGGTGCCCGAGTTTCATCACATGTACATCCTTTCGTTCCTCAGATTTTAGGCGTAGAATCCCTTAAGCCTTCGTACCTTGTATGTAATAACCTTTCGGGGCTTTGTAATAAAACGATATGACCCCTCGTGGGTTGTACTTGAAAACTTTATAAATGAGAAATGAACCTTGCTGACCTCTACTTTCGAATTTCCTCTATTTCCTTATGCTTTCATGCCCTTCGAGGATCTTCAAATATATTCCTTTGTGTTGCTGATCACATACATTAATTTTGGATGTGAGTGTTTGCCTTGATTTCTCGCTGATTGACAAGGACCAATTTCGGTCTAATTGTCATCCTTCGGGACAACTCTAGGTCGCCCTGAAGGATTGGTGCTTGCTAGAGTTTCTTTGGTTACTTGGAAACTGCGCGTTGAGTTTCGGGGCCTCCGGGGGTACTGCCCTGGATGCAGGTCGTCTTCGGATGCCCCGGAGCCCTAAATGATCTGGGTGTAGACTTTCCTTTCGGGCCACATGACATAGATTTTTGCTTCTCCTTTGGCGATTGTTTGCTTTCACGCCTTTCGGGACTTTCAAACGCCTTCTACTGCTTATGGTCCATTGTAGCTTGCCATGATAGCTTGTTTTGGTCTGCAGCTGATTGGCAAGGCTCTTTCCTGCTTTCTTTTTTGTTATACTTTGGCTTGATGAGGGACCAATCGGATAGGCTCGAGCTGTCGGGGCCTGCTGGTTTGTTTGGAGATCTTGCATCAAATTTCAGAGCCTTCGGGAACAATACCTCAGATGAAGGTCACCTTGGATGCCTCGATGGGTCCTGTTGAATTTGATGTGGATAACTCTTTTCAAAGAGTGTAATATTGGCTTCCATTCGAGAAGTTTGCCTATGTTCGGGGCGCTTCCTTGGGGCCTCGTCAAGCTTTGGAGATTGGAGCTTCCTGAGTTTTCTCCTCCGGAGAGGGAATCGTGATCCTGGGTGCGTGCCTCACGTCTTCCATCGGCTCTATGGAGCTCATCGTGACCCTGCTTCTTCGCGGCCAGAGATACCAAATGTGAAACACTGCCTGGAACATGGAGATAATTCGCGTGGATCGTCGAGCTTAGTTGTTTGTCGAGGGATGTTTCCTTGATCGGGTATTGACCTGTCGACCCGTATCGAGGCCATTAACTTCCTAGAGCTTACATTTGGTAGGTGACTTCGCCGCTATTGTGTATAAGAGGGGTGGCTTCGGCCCTTTTGTGAGACTTCACTATTTTTGGGCAGTTGTTCTTCCATTTCGGCATAGGGCTCCCTATCTTTTAAAGTGCAAAAGCTTATATGCTTCTTTACAGTATTTTGTTAGTTTTTGCTTCAGTCATGGCGACCACTTCGGACTCGTTAAGACAAAGGGCAGGGGATGTTGTTCCCGTTGTTTGAGAGTCAAAGGACTTCGCTCTAGAGACGGCGTCCTTGATGAGAGAGGAACACCTGGAGACAGCGAGGCAATATTGCGGGTGGAGTAAGGGGGTGGCACTGTGGGTGCTTTCCCCAAGTGAAGGCATCACGGACTCTGATGATGGGTTATTGAGCGTGTACCTATACCCTTTTGCATTTGCTACTCTTGATACGGTCGTGCTTGACCTTTGCTTGAAGTATCGGGTTACCCTGGCACAGATTCATCCGTCATTTTGGAGAATGGTGTTGATGATGAGATTCTTTGTGGAAAAAGCCGGACTTGAATTCACGCTCCACCATCTCATCAGGTTGTATCGGCCTTTCCACCATCGAGGACTGCTAAACTTGAGGGGACGCTCGCCTACGCCGTTCATTGTTGATGATGATGAAGGTGGAGATCGAGAGTGGGCCAATTGGTTTTTCCGAGTTAGGATGACCGATATCATTCCTGTGGAGTTTCTGTCGTTCTTCGAAGGGTGGAATTACGCACGTAAGTGAGGCACTTTGTCGTTCCTTCAATTTTTGTCCATGGCAAAAATCGGCCAAGTAATTAGTGTTATTCCCTTTGTTGCAGCAATTTCGTGGACACCGGGCCAAGTTCATGATTTGCCCTGCTGGGTTCGGAGGCTGGTGACCCATTCGTGTTGGAACGAACGCAGCTGGCGAGCGATGTCTCGCATCAGGTAGGGAGTGGACTATCAAGGTACGTGCGTATGTTACTTTTCTTCTGCCGATATGTACTCGAGGTGGCATTTTCCCATCTCATTTATGCTGGTTTCGTTGTTTTTGTAGATATCAGGTGGTTCCTTGGGGTGAGGCAGATCTTTCCTAGAGGAGAGATAGAGTCATTGGCCTCCGAGCCAAAAAACGGTAGCAGCAAGAAGGTCCAGCACCCATCATGCGAAGGAGCTTCTAGTGGCGCTGTCCGAGCTCGTGTTTCTGAAGACGGGGCATTACCCGAGTCGGCTATCCTTGGGGAGCCTGTTTCTTGATCCCTCGAGTGAGCCTGTTATGCCCGGGGCCAGTTCTTCCGGCTTTGCAGGAGTGGTACTATCAGGAGTGTGTTCTAATTTGAAGGAAACCTGTCATCTTCACTTCGCGGTGAGTTCGTGCATAAATCTCTCATACCCCGTTTCTTCCTCCTCTTATTGAATTTTTCCTACACAGGACTGCGATAAGCTCAAGTTCGAGTTGCTTCGAAAAAGGCCAAGTTCTAGAAGGTTTGGGATGAGGGAGAATCCTTTAGGCTTCTTTGCAAGGAGAAAGAAGTTGAGTTGCAGCATTGGCGATATGAGGCGTATCGGATCTTGAACTATGAGAGCTATTTGATGGAGCAGGTAATTTTCTATAGTGCGTTCTTAGCTTCTTTTTTATTTTAGGGCTAATTTCCATCCACCATATCAGCTGCAGAAAAAGGAAGAGGCCTTGGAGTACATTAAAGGTGATGTTAACCTTGTTACGGCAGCCTGCGAGGAACTAAGGGGCCAAGTACAGGCTCAAGCCTTGGATGAGATGAGTTCCCTAGCCAAGATCCCTGCCTTTGAGGCCCTGCTCAACTTATCCCGTAGTAATACCAAGGTTCAGGCGGATATGATCAAGAGACTGGTGTCTGACCTCTCGAAGGTCAGGGCTGAGATAATTGATGCCCGGGTGGAAGCGGTGCTGAATCGAACCAGGACGGATCGTGAGAAGGCGATTTTCATAAAGGAGGCTGCTGACGCTCAATCTGAGTTGAGGCAAGCCCTTGAGCGTGAGAAGTGGATCAAGGAGTATGTTCTCTGCCAATCCCGTAGAGAACTGCTCAAGGAAGCTGGAGCGAGAGGTTTTACTCTCTCCGAGGAATTGGCTCAAGCAAGGGTGGACGAGCGCAATGCTCGATCACTCCTGACGTTGCAAAGAGAGATCTTGATGGGTTGTATCCCATTGGTGCAAAATATAGATCCTACCATTTTGTGACTTGGTTTCCAGCGCGCACAAGGCGTACCTGTAGGTGGAGAATGTTTTTGTCGTATGTAATGTAAGAAGAATTTTAAAATATTATTCCCTTTGTACCTTTTTTCTGTCATTGCTCTTGATTGCGTATACCGGTTTGTGGAATTGGACCCTGAGTCGTGCTACAGTTCGAACTCTGATTGGCCTTCTGGCTTTTTCCTGCCTGCATGGGCGGAGGGTAATGACCCTCTGAGCTCCAGGACCGAAGCAATTTTGTGGGCGCTTGGCTTGGAGATTTGTCGCGACCGTTGATAGCATCATCTGGGTCGTGCTTTTAGGCGTATCGTGATTGAATTTCCCTCGGGCTCAGTCTCCGAGTCGGGATCCTAACTCGAGCTTATTTTACCCTCGATCGCGTTTGGGATGGTGATAATGACTTTCATTCTTTCCCCTTGGGCGTTTGGCAATTTTCCAGGTCAAGTCTCCGAGTCGCGTTGTTATTCGAGCTGTAACTGACGCTTTGATCTTTCCGGAGGTTTCGGTTGGAGAAAGCGGCATTAATGCCATGCTTTTTATGGAGTATTATGATTTTTGGGTTCAGCCTCCAAGTTGCATTACGACTCGAGCTGTCGTCAACCCATGAATCTCATTTGAGCTCTCGGCCAACGACGGTGGCCTTTCGCATTGCTTGGTCCTTGAGACCTTTTAGTGTGAGAACCTGAGTCGTGCTTAGCCTGTGACAATGGAACTTACACTATTTGGTCATAGAGACCTTTTGATATGGAGCCCGAGGGCTTTGCTTAGTCGACGACAATGGCACTTACGATGTTCGGTCGCTGGGACATTTTGATATAGGGCCTGGAGGCTTTGCTTAGTTTAACTATTTTGGATTTGGATTCGAATCGGGTTACTATTCAAGCTCACTTTAATCCTCAAGTTGTCTATTTTCAAGCTGATGGTCGTAGAGACCTTTCAGTATGAGGCCCGGAGGCTTTGATTAGCCGGCGACAATGGCACTTACGCTATTTGATGTGAGGTCCGAAGGCTTTTTGTAGGCTTTGTTTCCTCTCGTTAAGGTCTTATTGATTTTTTTGCCTGACCCATAGGTTGTTCTAAAAGAACCTCAATTTCAAGTCGTAGTCGACGATGTTTTGAGCACCTTGGAAGGTTCATAGCCCATAGGTCGAGTAGATCGCCGCTTTTGTGATTTTGGAGCCGACGTGGTTGGGACTCATTTTTTTCCTGTTGAGGGAAGCCTCTATTTAACTGGTTCTTTCCGAAGTAGATTCGGAGGATTTTTTAGCAATACTCGGGCATCCCCGAGTCGCATTTTTTGGGTTGTAGCAGTCGTTTCGACTGGAGTCATGTGCGTTTTGCCGGGGCCATTTTTTATCCTAAGAAACAGTTTTAGGCATCTACACCGAGGGTTTGCCCTTTAGGGATTCTTACAAATGCAACGTATAGCCTAAACTGTGGGATTTTTCATGCTTGTTGAGGTCTTACAGTTTGCCATGCCTATAGAGGTCTTACAGTTTATGGAGAATAGATCTGGTTTTGCCGAGGCTGCCAGTTAGGGTCTTACAATTTCGGATTTTCCAGTGCGTGGCGATTGGTGACAGTCCCCGATTCATCCAGTTTGCTTGAAGACAGCTTCTCGTGATCTCGGAGCTATTTTTCGGAGGCTTGGTGAGACCGGAGTTTCGACCCTGGGGTCGCGCAAGTTGTCGAATTGCTCATGTTGAGTCTCTGAATATATCGGATCAGTTAAGGCTTGAATACCACCTTTTACAGACTTCGAGCCATATCGTGAAGGCTTCGTGAGCCCAGAGCCCCGACGCTGTGGTCGTGGGGGTGCTGAATAGTTTAAGTCTTCGAGGTTAAGCCGAAATATTTTTCTTCGAGGCATCGAATGCTTAGAAAATATTCTTTATTGTTTGGCAAAAATATAAGTTGTAAATACATGTTGTCCAGTTGCTGTGAGTTTGGTCCACATGGGTGTGACTTCCCTGATTATCCAATGTGCTTGTATAATTCCATATAAGAAAATAGAGAGAGAGATCATGGACTTGTCGGGTCCCTTCCCTGGGAGCATGTAGTTCTGCTAATAATCTCATTGGCGGAACTTTCTTCCTGATAGAAACCTGATCGAAGAAAGAATGCCCAGCGGCCCCGTGGTGGCCGCGAATCCTCGAGCGGGATCTAGAGTTACTGAATTCCTCGGCTTTCTGCCTACGTACAGATTAACAACAAGAAAGGAAAGGAAATTATAAAAGGAAAACTTTGTATAAGCCCCGTGGCAGTCGTATTCCTCACTCGGTCAGGCCTGGCCGAGGACGTGATTGTCCTTACCCTTTGACCTCATTTGAGGGAAATGCCGATCATGGGCATAAAGTAAGGGATCTCCTCATATCGCTTGCAGCTAGATGCTTTGACTATGCGTTTTCATGGGATTTCACACCTTTGGAAGAGTAGGGTCGGAATTGCACCCTGGGTGATGTATTTGTCGTTGTCTGTGCAAAGCGTCTACACCCTGCGTCGCTCGACGTATTAGCCCGAGCTCGGGCGGGCCGCCCAAGATGAGCAATTTGGTTGTTATGGCTCTCGCTATTAGAGACATATCAGCGGTCCGGCCTTAGAGTGACATTGGTCTGAATTGTCCTATTGGCTTTTGCCCGACATTGTCGGTATAACTTTGGATGATACACTTGTAATCACAAATGTATGCTTTATTTGAAATGAGTTTGAACAAAAAAAGGGATTACCAATACGTTAATGTGATGACGAGGTGGAGTCTCGGTATCCTTTTCCTCAAGCGATAGGGTTCCTCGGGGAGTATTCCCTGGGACCATCCCTTTCTGGTGACAGGCACTTGCATTCTATGTTCTACGGATCTTAGCGGGGTGCCGCCATCCTTTAACGGTTGTGACGATGTGCTACAGCTTGTCGTCTCTGCTTTATTCGATTTCCCTTTGTTCATGGAGCTGGATCTGGGTTTTCTTGCTTGGCGATGCTTTGTGATTACCTTTGTTGGATGGCGTAGTTGCTGCTCTTTTGTGTCTGTAACTCCAAGCATTTCTTGATTCTCGTGGTGGGCCACAGTTTCCTTCGAGGGGTTTTGGTTGAATAGATCCGAGCCACCCAAAGTTATTGGCTTCATTTATGGTGACCACTATGCTTGGAACTGCAATGTTGAAGTCCAGCTCTATCGGAGGTTCCTCGAAGGTGTCATCTTTGGGCTACTGCCTTGTTGTTGCAAGATGCGCTGTACCTCAGATCATTTTTGCCGTTCGTTTCGTGTGGATGGTGTCTCCATTCATTCAGTGTCGGCTTCTCTGTTGGGGATCTGCCTGGATATGCTGATCCAGAGGGGGTTCCTCGAGGGTTGTCCACGACTGTGACTTGGGTCTAGTGTTGGTTGCTGGTATATGACCAAGCCTCGATCAGATATTCGACTAAGCTTAGCTTGAATTGCTCCAGAGCTGTCGGGTATGCTTTGTTTGGATATTGGGCGAAGGCCCGTGCCACCCCACTATTCGGGACCAGGAGTGGTCTCGTTCATCTTGTCGAAGAGCGGGGTGCGGCTTCCCGTGATATTTTATTTCTTCTTCTTCTCCCGGCCTTCGGTGCATTGAGCTCTTTTGGCATTATTTTGATGGCATTGGCATGTGCTTCCACAGATCGCGCTAGCACGATAAGCGGGTCCCCGAGATTAGATGTCGCGCAATGATGTCGCGTCGTGGTTTCTTCCAGGAGAATTTCTTCAAATCTCCTCATCGGAACGGGACCGAGTTCTCTAGTTTTGAGCTCACCGTTCCTAGACAGGTGTGCATGAGTGGTGATGCACGTGTGATGATTTGGGGTCCTATCACTCCCAGGGAAATTCGTTTTTTCTGACTTTCGTGGAAGGAGACCCGAGATCGTATCTTCGGGAGACGGTTGTTGTAGGAGTCTCCGCGAGCGTGATTCGATCTTTATGATAATGTCTTCCAGCATCCTCACTGTTGCAGGATAGGTTATTGGTTCGTCGTTGCCCGATACCTCGGGTACTGGCTCGGAACGAGGAGATATTTGGGGTGCTGCCGTGTTAAGAGTCTCCGGTCGGCTCTGTAGCTGAGAGATAGCCAAATGATGTTCCTGTAACATTTCAAAAATAATATGAAGGTTAACTTCCCGTTCTACTGGGGCTCGAATTTTTTGGGATTCTTGTTGGTTAGCGTGTTGCGCGCCACCATTGGAGTGCAAGACTTCGTTACCCCGTTGTGCAGTGTATGAATCCGCGTCCACTCGAACCGATCTAGATTCGTTATCGAGGTCATGTGGTGTCGCGCTAGCCGTTAGGACGGCCATCTTGTTTTCTTTACAATTTTTAGGGTTATCATCCTCGATTTCCCTTATCGAGCTGGTCGTTAACCTGAAATCGAAAGATCTTGGGCAAGAAAAAGTGTGAAAGATATCGTGCGTTTGAGTGACAAAACTAGCAAGAAAATAATCACTATTATTTTTAGCCCCGCGGTAGGCGCCAAACTGTTTACCATGAAAATGGTGAGAATAATTAAATTTATAAACGGGATTCTAAAGATACGTGATCTATTCCCGAGCTAGTTTGGAAGGGTGATTTGTGTTAAAACATGGAGTAAAACAGTAAAGATCGAGTTAGCCAAAGCGATAATCGAACCAGTAAAGGGACGTTCCCGGGCTTAGAGCAAGCCAGTAGATACCTCGGGGTCAGGCCTCGGGCCTATCTCGATAGTATTGAGGGTAGTCGAGAAGGGGATAACAGGTAAGGATATAGATAAACAAGGTTTTATACTGTCAATCTTGAGCTAAATGATGAAGAACAAACAAAGAACAATAAAATGCTAGAGCGACCTCGGGGTCGAAGAACACTGATAACTTAGAAGAAAGAGAGAGAGTTATTATTGCTTGTTGGAGAAGTGGATCAACATTCGTCCCTTACAAGGTAGGGCGAGTCCCCTTTATATCGGAGAGGGGACTCAGTAAATTACGTATATATCATTTACAAGAGTAGAAAGATGGGATGGCCTATCGCACGTTATCTCAGTAGGCTAGAGATAGACCGACCCTGTCAGGTGTAGCCATGTGCTTTGGAGACCTCTTTTCTTACCCTAACCTCGTGCCATTCTTCCTTCGATTCAGACCTCGATGAGCCCTGAGGCCGATAACTTGATCGTGGCCTTCCATCTTCGAGGTCTCGAGGAAGGCTTCCTAAATTGTCTTGATAGCAAAAATCAAGTCTTCTGATTTTACCGCGTATAATTCCGACTTTCCATAATCTCAAAAGTCCAAATATATAATTAGATTTAATAAGAGAGTCCAAATCGGTCCTCAAATCCCCAAAATATACCCTCTTATATTGTAGACAAAAACCCAAAATTTTCTTTACAATTTCATATTTTAGTTTTAAAAATCCATGTAAAATTAAGATATATATCTAAATCCATGTGAAAATTAGTTACCTCCAAGGTAGTAATGAAATCTTGTTTCAAAATCCCCTCTTCTCAAAGTTTAGGGTTCAAAGTATGAAAAATGTGAAAAATCCCACAATTCCAAACTTAGGTAGTCTGCACAGCACTATCTTTCGTGAATACTGCCACTGCCTCGTATAGGTGAAGCACAACCTACCTCAGCCCATAAATCCTCCTTCGCGAACGTGGCAAGATTCCTGTGAATGAGAAAGCCATCTGCCTCTTGTGAATGTCACCATCCTTTTCGTGAATGTGAATGCTCTTCAACCAGCCTCATCTCCTTCTTAGCAAATGCGTCTCCCCTTCTACGAACATGCAACAACCCCCAGGCCGAATTACTTCATCGCAAATGCATGACACCTCTCGCAAATGTGATGAACACCGGCACCAGAAAATCAACAATCTCCAAACATGCTCTAGGTGGTCTGAAACTCACTCGAGGACCCCGGACTCTATCCATACATACCAACAAGTCGATACACCTAATTCAAACTTATCCAAAGGATCTCAAAACTTCAAACCTCATCAAAATCAAGATTCAAAGATCAAAATCCTTCTCTTAACTTTCAACATTCCAACTTCTCCAAATGCGTCTGAATCATAATTAGACATTTCATATCACAACCAAACTTTGCACACATGTTTTAATCAACTAAATGAACCTATTCAAAACATATGAACTATCTAATTAATCAAATTGTTAACTTTCGACAAATAAAGTCAAAATCTTCTATGACAATCCGAAATCGAATCCAAACATAATCCCAAGTCTGATAACCATACGAACCTATAGGAACCATCAAATCACCAACTCGAGATCGTCTGATCAAAGATCAAACCTTGTGAAACTCTAGCAACATAAGTTTCCAAAATGAGACTACATGTTCCAAATCAGTCTCAAACTTTCCTGAAACCAAACAAATCATTCCCGCAAGTCAGAAAATATCCAATAAACATATGGAATCATAAAATAGAAGAATATGAATAAAATACATAAAATGACAAATCTGATCATTACCCTCCAACTTAAGTGGATGAAGTATATGCGTACGCAACTACAGAGTACTCGGCCTTCAGGGGAAGGGAGGGAAAGGTGAGTCTAGAACTCAAGTGTTGCAAAAATGGACTCTAACTATGAAAATAGGTGAAAAAAATCTAAGAACACTTTCATATATAGTGCATGAATTTCATGCACTATATCTTAACGACAAGTTTGTTTGTTAAGGTATAGCGCATATAATTCATGTGATATGCCTACATTTGAAAAGGCAGTCAAAGATTTAATATAGCCATAAAATACATGCGTTATTCCTGGATGTGAAAGGACAGTCAGGTATAGTACATGTAATTCATGCGCTATACCCATTTAAATAAGCTAGTCATCTTCTTCAAGACAGAACACAAAATAGCACCCCTCCCCCCTTTTTAAAAGCGTACAACTCCATTCACCCCACACCTTCCCCGAAATCTTGTCCCGTTATCGATCTAACACCCGATCCAAGGCCTGTCGTGGAGTAAAACTCGTTTATTGCCCGATCCAATGGTCAAAGCTTCATTGTTTCTCCATTCAAAAAAATCCAAAAAGTAGTATTTCGAATCACTTTTTTAGTATAAATGATATATAATTTAGTAATTAGTTGTTATTACTGTTTTGTATGTAATTATGATTCTTTAGTGAAGTTTTTTGGATTTTTTACTTTTTTATCCGGATTAGTTTATTTTTTAGAAAATATGCCTTTGTTGAATAATTTGTACTACATGTTTACTATTTTTATAGTTGTGCAACAATAATATGTGATTTTAGTGTTATATAATGCCCTTTAGTATAGTAGAATTGATAATAAATTTTAATTTATATTAACTGAAGTTATTTATCGCCATTTAGAGTAGTGTGCTTTTAGTGGTATTTAGTATTCTTTAGTTTAGAATAATAATCACGTGGCTGTGACGACCCGGTCGGTCGTCTTAAGAATTAATGCCCCGATCTCCTATTAATTTCTTCCCCCGTGTTTTTTCTGCTATTTTGATTTGCTAGGATGTTCGATTTCGAGTTTCAGAGAGTTTGAGGACACTTAGTCCCTAAATGAGAGCTTAAGTGTTAGAAAATTGGCCATAGCCGAAACAGTGTGAAGATGGCCTCAAAATGTAAATCATATGGTTCTGTTAACTCTGTTGAGTGATTACAACCTTAAGGGCATGTTCGGATTGTGTTTTGGAGGTCTGTAGCTAATTTAGGCTTGAAATGCCGAAAAGTCAAATTTTGAAGTTTCCGGTTCGATAGTGAGATTTTGATCTGAGGGTCAGAATGGAATTTTGAGAGTTGCAATAGTTCTGTTGTGTCATTTGGGATGTGTGTGCAAAATTGCAGGTCATTCGGATGTGGTTTGATTGGGTTTTTTATCAAAAGCATAAATTGAGAGTTTTTGAATTCTTAGGCTTGAATCCGATGTAAAATTGGTGTTTTGATGTTGTTTTGAGCGTTCCAAAGATTGGAAAAAGTTTGAATGATGTTTTAGGATTGGTTTGAATATTTGGTTGACATCCCAGGGGCCTCGAGTGTGTTTTGGATGCTTAACGGGACATTTTGGAACTTAGAGAAATTGCAGAAAAATTGTAGCAACCCAGTTCTGGTTTCCTTCTTTGCGCTCACGAGTGGGGTCTCGTGTTCGCGAAGAGGAGCTGGGGTTGGGGGAGATTAATGTTATGCATTCATGAAAGAGGGGGAGATCGTGCATCAGGTTCGTGACCAGCGAATCGCGTTCGCGATGAAAGAAGCTGGGGCCCCAGGAATTTTGTGTATCGCGTTCGCGAGATGCCCGACCGCGTTCGTGAATGTTGGTGAAGCTGAGGACTCGCGTTTGCAATGGTGCTATCGTGTTCGCGAAGGAGTGTTTTGGTTAATGGAATTTTTGTGCTCCGCAAAAACATGGCTTTGACTGCGTTCGCGGAGAAGGATTTCTGATTGCTGGGCAGAATGTTTAAAAGGCCATTTTTGCCAGTTTTGGCCTAAGTTAACCATTTTTTACTCGGTTTTGAAGCTTTTTTAGAGAGATTGAAGAGGGGATCAAGGAGGACTTGTTGGAGGTAAGGATTTAGGACTTAAAACTCGATCCTATCGTGAAATCTACCTAATAAATCATGGAATCTAAGCCAAAAATTGAGGAATTAGGGCTTGAGATTCAGAAACATTGAAATGAGAATTTGAGGGGACATCTGGATTCCGATTTCAGTGTTCTTATTATGCATAGAATCGTGAGAGTATGGGGATTTTGAAATGTAAATTTCACCCGATTTCGAGACATTGGCCCGAGGGGAATTTTGGTCATTTTACCTAATTTCGCGTATTAGCTTAGAATTTCATTGTAGAATCAGTTACCTGAAGTGTTATTTACAATATGCAATGGAAATGAATAGATTTGGGCCATTTAGAGTCGAGTACTCTTGCCAAAGACGTAGTTTTGGGTTGATTTTGACCATGTTCGAGGTAAGTGGTTTGCCTAACCTTGTGTGGGGGATCTTCCCCTTAGGATTTGGAATATTTGATAATTGAAATGCCTGGTACATGAGGTGACGAGAACATACTTAAGCTAATTGTTGAAAAATCCGGTTTTCTTTAATAAATTTCAATTGTGTTCCTTGTTCCTGTTTCATTTTACTTGCAAATTAAATCTGTTGTTAGCTTAGGAAAAGCATGTCTAATTGACTTAACTTGCTTATTTGCTTAAACTGCTTTAGTTGAATTATGTGAAGTATGTTAGGTTTGAATTTTCTGATTAATTGGTACGCAGTTGAGCTTAATTAAGTATTTCTTGTATTGATGCCATGTGTTTTACTTTGGGACTACGGGACGGCATCCCGAGAGATCCCATGTATGTATTTATGATTTGAACTGAGGTGCGGGATACCAAGAGATCCCTGGCATATATATTGAGGATACCAAGATATCCCTAGCATATATTTAGGATACTAAGAGATCCCTCGTATACATTGAGGATACCAAGAGATCCTCAGGATACCAAGAGATCCCTAGAATATATATTGAGGATACTGAGAGATCACACGGTTATCATCCTTGTTATGAGTGGTATTTCTTTGTCTTTTGTCTTTATCTCTGTTTCAGTTATTGAATTCCTTATTATCCTGTATTAGATTCTTACTGTAGATTCTCAATTGAACTGTTTATCTTATCTGTCATTTCTATATTTATTTAATCTCAGTAGGGCCCTAACCTTCCTCATCACTACCCAATCGAGGTTAGGCTTGACACTTACTAAGTACTGTTATGGTGTACTCATACCCTTTCTGTGCATGTTTTTCATGTGCAAATCTAGGTACTTCGACTCAGACTTACCATCCTTGAGGCGAGGCGACTGTTCGGAGACTTCGAGGTATATCTTCCGTGTGCGTAGACCAAGGAGTCTCTCTCCATTCTCTCTTATAGTCACAGCCCTTCTGTATTTATTCTGTTTTAGACTATTCTGGAATTAGAGCACTATGTAGTAATCCTTAGCTTGTGATTCATGGGGTTCCGGGTTTCGGGCAAACTGTATTAGTTTCGAGAATTTATATTGTGTATGCCGAGCGGCACTTTTAAACACTGTTATATCATTTTATTCTTTTTAAAACTTTTTTCTTCCTCACTTGGGTTTATCTTCCGCAATTTAGGCTTACCTAGTGGTAGAAAACTAGATGACGTCACGATGGTTCATGGAGGGCAAACCGGGGTCGTGACAAGTTGGTACTAGAGCTCTAGGTTCATAAGAGTCATGAATCACAAGTTGGCTTATTAGAGTCTCGCTGATCGGTACGGAAACGTCTATACTTATCTACGAGAGGCAATGCAACTGTTAGGAAAAATTTCCACCTCATTTGATTTCCTTATCGTGCAAGATTTTGATATCACAATTCTAAACTTCTGTCTTCTATTCTCTCATAGATGGTGAGTACACGTGCTACCTAAGATGATCAGGCACCCGCATCCCCTACTACAGCCGTCAAGCCGGGGTCAGGGTAAAGGCCGAGGATGCGCACGTAGTGCAGCCAAAGCACCTGTGCGAGCTTCCACTGAGGAGCCACCAGCAGTGCCAGTCGGAGTCCAGGCACCTGACACGCCTACTACTACAACCGCGCTAACACTTCAGGAGACTCTGGCACAGTTCATAAGCATGTACACCACTTTGGCTCAAGCAGGGTTGCTTCCCCTGGCTGCAGACTCCCACCACCCACACTCATGAGCAGTGAGTGCATGTTTATCAGGTCTTAGAGATTATTCCTGTGCATCTTGTAGCCCCAGGCCATCCTGAGGACAGGGCAGCGACTTCAGAGGATGAGCAGCGGAGAATTAAGAGGTTCAAGAAGTATGATCCTCCTATATTCAGCGGGTTAGCATTAGAGGATGCCTTGGGATTTCTAGAGGTCTGCTACCGTATTCTTCGTACCATGGGTGTATCAAGGATCGAGCGGGGTTTCCTCAACTACTTTCCAGCTTCGATGAGCCACCTATGAGTAGCGACGCACCTATGAGTTAGACACTCGGGACGAGGCTACTTCGTTGACTTAGACCCAGTTTTTAGATCTATTCCTAAGAGAGTTTGTTCCTAAAAGCCTCAGAGATGCATGGCGCACTGAGTTTTAGCATTTTCGCCATGGTGCTATGACTGTCTCAGAGTATGTTGTCCATTACACTATCTTGGCTAGACATGCACCAGCCTTGGTTTCTACTGTTCGTGAGAGGATTCACCGGTTTATTGAGGGGCTTATTCCCAGCATCAGGTCTACTATGGTCTGTGAGTTGGAGATGGATATTCCTTATCAGCAGGTGGTGAGCATTTATAGGAGAATTGAGGGTATACATGCTAGGGAGAGAGGGGAGAGGCAAGCCTAGAGGTCTCGAGAGTCGGGCCATTTCTTTGGTGCTCGTGCCCCAGCAGCAGGCTGTCATGGTACGGGTTATATGAGTCTCCCTATTCATTCAGCTCTTCCAATAGCCAGTAATGCTCCAGATCCTCTTAAGACTCAGGAGCCTTATTATGCACCTCTGTTAATTAGCGCGCCTCCTATGTGGGGTGATTTCAGAGGTCAGTCCAGTAGACCTGGCACAAGCCAGTCACATCCACCACCCCCTCCCAGAGCTTTTTTTGAGTATGGTGACACCCACCATGTGGTGAGGGATTTCCCTAGACTTAAGAGGAGTGCGCCTCCACAGACTTCTCAGCCACAGTGTGCCCCGCAGAGTTCTTAGGCTATTGTTACAACTCAAGTTGCTACCCTACCTACTTAGCCAGCTAGAGGTAGAAGTCGGGGAGGTAGAAGTTGCCATAGAGGGAGAGTCCAGGCCCAATATTATGCCCTTCCTGCCTGTACCTAGGTTGTTGCCTCTGATTTCATCATCACAGGTATTATATTAGTTTATCACAGAGATGCATCAATTCTATTCGATCCAGGCTCCACTTAATATTATGTGTCTTCTTATTTTGCTCTACATTTTGGTGTATCTCGGGATTCTTTGAGTTCCTTTGTTTATGTTTCTACTCCTGCGGGAGATTCTCTTGTTGTGGACCGTGTTTATCGGTCATGTTTGGTTGCTCTTCGTGTTTTTGAGACCAGAGCCAATTTATTGTTGCTCAGCATGGTGGATTTTTATATTATCTTGGTCATGGACTGGTTGTCACCCTATTATGCTATTCTTGAGTGTCACGCCAAAATCGTAATACTGGCTAATGCAACATGTTGAGTGGAGGGGTACTTTAGATCACACTCCCAGTAGAGTTATTTCTTTCCTTAAAGCTCAGTGTATGGTTGAGAAACGGTGGGACACATATCTAGCCTATGTGAGAGATATCAGTATTGATACCCTTTCAGTTGATTCAGTTCCAGTAGTACGGGACTTTTCCGATATAATTCCAGCTGATCTTACAGGCTGATAGAGATATTGATTTTGGCATTGATCTGATGCCGGGTACTCAGCCCATTTCTATTCCTCCGTATAGTATCGCTCCTCCTGAGTTGAAGGAGTTGAAGGATCAGTTCCAAGAATTTATTGATAAGGGCTTTATTCGACCCAGTGTATCACATTGGGGTGCTCATGTCTAGTTTGTGAAGAAAAATGATAGTTCTTTGCGTATGTGTATTGATTATCGCTAGTTGAACAATGTTACAGTGAAGAAACATTATCCTTTGCCTCGTATTGATGATCTATTTGGCCAGCTTCAAGGCACACGGGTGTTTTCTAAGATTGACTTGCACTCAGGTTACCATCAGTTAAAGATTCGGGAGCTAGATATCCCGAAGATTGCTTTCAGGACTCGATATGTTAATTACGAGTTCCTTGTTATGCTATTTGGGATGACCAATGCCCCAGCATCCTTTATGCATTTGATGCACAGCGCATTTCGGCCATATCTTGACTCTTTTGTCACTGTCTTTATAGATGACATTCTGGTGTATTCTCGGAGTCGGGAAGATCATGAGCAGCACCTGAGGACAGTGCTTCAGACACTGAGGGAAAAGAAGTTATATGCAAAGTTCTCAAAATGTGAGTTTTGGTTGGATTCCGTGGCATTCTTAGGCCACATGGTATCAAGTGAGGGTATTTAGGTGGATCCAAAGACGGTAGAGGCAGTGCAGAGTTGAGCCAGACCATCCTCAGGTATAGACATCCGCAGTTTTCTATATTTGGTGGGTTATTACCGTCATTTTGTGGAGGGGTTTTCATCGATTGCAGCCCCTATGACCAGACTGACACTTAAGGGTGCCTCGTTCCAGTGGACGGAAGAGTGTGAGGTGAGCTTTTAGAAGCTCAAGATAGCTTTGACTACAGCCCCAATTTTGATATTGCCCGTAGGTTCGGGGTCTTATACTGTCTATTGTGATGCCTCGAAGTTTAGCCTCGAAGCGGTGTTGATGTAGGATGGTAGGGTGATTGCCTATGCGTCCAGATAGTTGAAGGTACATGATAAGAATTACCCTGTCTACGACCTTGAGTTAGCTCCCATTGTTCACGCTCTGAAAATCTAGCACCAATTACATATACGGGGTTCCCTGTGAGATTTATACTGACCATCAGAGCTTGCAGCACTTGTTCAAGCAAAAGGATCGAAATTTGCACCAGAGGAGGTGGTTAGAGTTGCTGAAGGATTATGATATCACTATTTTGTATTATCCAGCCAAGGCCAAAGTGTTGGCCAATGTCTTGAGTCGCCGGGCAAAAATTCGGGGATTTGGCTTATTTACCAGCATCAGAGAAGCCTATGGCAATGGATGTTCAGGCCTTAGCCAGCCAGTTCGTGAGATTGGATATTTCAGAGACCAGTCGGGTTCTAGCTTGCGTGGTTTCTCGGTCTTCCTTATTTGATCGTATCAGGGAGCGTCAGTATGATGACCCTCGTTTTCTTGTCCTCAAGGACAAGGTTCAGCATGGTGATGCCAGAGATGTGACTATTGATACCCAATATTTCCATGTATATTTTAAATATGCAAAATACCTTCAAATAGAATATATATATATATATATATATATATATATATATATATATATATATGTCCAAATATTTTGTTAATTTTTCCATAATTTTAAAGGTTTAAACTGATTTATTTTCTCCCTTTTTATCCATAAAAGCTCCAATAATTACTTCCAAAATTATTACTTTGATAATACACCTATTGAATTTTTATATTTATTCCAAAATATGGCTAAAGTAATTTTTACATATTTTTATAATTATATTTAGTATTTTTAAAGTTAAATTGTATATAATTACAATATTAGCCTTTTCAAGGTTTAATTAGGATTAATATGCAAAAAAATTGGAACCTGTATTTTTTAATTATTAACTATGTATTGTAAATTATTTTAGCATTTTAAAACTATTTTTGAAAAATTATCTACTATTTTTTATAAATTAAATGGGAAAAAATGGCTATTTAAATTATAGCCAAAATTGGCTTTCAAATCTAGCCTAAATCGAACAGACCCCCAGCCCAATTAAAAACCCCAAACGACCCCCCCAAACCTCTCATTCTTCACTCAACCGGCTCTCATCTCTCTCTCTCCATCTATGGTTCTCTCTAGAACCTTCTCCCATCCCCTCCTCTCCGATGAACTTCACCCACCTTCTCCAGCCATCTCCTTGCCTGAATCTATGCTGGTCTCACCACCTACTAGCCTTATGGCTCCCTCTTGAGCATGTGTCATCAGGCCTTCAAGTGAACTAGAGGCGGTTTACTCGCCTCCCATGGTTTCCCATGCCATTTTCTGACCATCGATGGCCGTTCGAGTAAGATCCGTGACTTTTTCGGCTAGACCGATAACTTTTCAAAGTTTTCTCACTTTCTCTGGTTTCTCCGAAATCCTAACTTTAAAGATTTTTTTATTTTCTTTTGGATCTATCTTAGATCTGTATATATTATGAACCTCTTGGTGTTTTCTCAAAGGTTTTCCCAATTTTGTTTTTCAAAGTGATTCTCCGTCTTTAAGATTAGGGTTTTCTTAACCTCTTTTAAAAGACTTCTCCTCTGATTTTCAGTATTGTCATATGATTTTACTATGTTTAAATGGTTTTTTATGTTTTTACTTGATTTATCGTGCTGAGAACCCTCAGTATTTTTTGGTTTTACCCGGGGTTCTAGAATTGTCATTATTTATTTTGTATGTAAACCTATTTCGATTGAATTCTTTATGGTTAGATCCTTTTCTTTGTTTGTCTTGACTGATTCTGAGTTCTTACCGTTTTTTAACTCAACTTTGTCAAAACCCTAATTTCTTAAAGATTTCTTCACTTGTTACTGTGAGTTTTAAAGACTCTCTTTACCTATTTCTGTGTGTCGGCCTGATCTTCTTTACCTGTTAGGTTGGTTTTTCACTCTGGTTCTATGTGTCATCCATGACTATTGGACTTTGTTGATTACCATGCTTCGAGTAGTCCTTAGCCTGCTCATGTCACTTCTGTATGTTTTGTGTTCATCTAGTTTGCTTCCTTTTGTCAATATGGTTGACCTTGCATGTCTAATGCAGCTGTTCACTCTTCTCTATTTATATGTCGAAGTTCAAAATCATGACTCCCTTTTGGCTGATCCTGATTTCCTTAAGTTACGATTTGATTGCAAGGTCTTCTTATAAACCCCTAAAAATCGTACTCGTTCATTCAATTTGATTGATTCCATTCCCTTATTTATTGTGGTGCTTCATTCTCGCTGAATTCTTTGCTCAAATTAAGTATATTCTGTACTTTGACTCAATTATATACTCTATATCCCTTATATAGTAAGAATCAATCTTTCTCAAACTGATTTTCTTTCCTTAAGATATCCCTATTAGTATCCATTAAGCTGTAATTCCTAGCATAAAGGGGAGTACTTGTATTAGTGTAATTCTAATTATGATTACTTCCATATTTGTGGTAAAACTTTACTTATTACCTTAATTTCTACCTATTTTTCAAAGCGATAAATACCGTAAGTCTTTCATTAACAGCATAAGAACAATTAGTCCAGAACACACATATACACACTCAAACTCTCTCTTCTTTCCGTACAACTTGTGCTACTGCTTGTCTAGCCAGCAGAAAGCCAAGGCTAGACTGTGGAATTCTACTTGTTTTACTTTTCTACACTTTGCTTCCTTAATTGGTATGTCCTAGTTGAATTTTAAAGCCTCAAAACCAACATGTTTCTCTTATTATTTCAGTTTCTCTCATTATTGGTCTACTTCTACTTGTGGTTCTATTGTGAAACCTATAGTTGAGTTACACTACTAGCATGCTAGGAATTACAGCTTAATGNCTTACTATCTTATGAATGCCAAATCCCTATACCCTCATGTGTTTATATTCTTTCTGAATGGTTTGTGATTATTCCAGTATCAGCTATTGCTAAGCATGTCCAAACCAATCCCAAGACCCTTGCTGGGCTTATGTTTTTACAGTCAAATGTCTGTGTGTCCCCCAAATCCCTTGTCCCCTGTGTGACTACTGATTTTGTGTGTGATCCCACCTTAAGGTGTTTGAGTTTTGTTTACTACTACAACTGCTTTCAATCATCTCTGTTACTGATTGCTTTCCAAATGGACTTGTCAGTCCAGCTTTTAAATAAACTCCTCTCAAACATAAGTTCTGCACTTTCACTATACTCTTAGAATATTACGTTCTGCCACTTTTGTGTGAGCCTTGTCGTGGGACCCTTGAGCTCGCTCTGAACTTGGACACATGAAAGCTGACATTTCCACACTGCACTCACTCTGTCTTGGCTATAAAATCTGGGTGTGAGCACTGCCCGGGATCCCTTGAGGTCCTTAGGGAACTCAGACACACCTAGATATGAGGGAAATCTATGAAGAATATTGGCATTTATGGTGGTTTATTACATAACTCATAGAGGAAGTCCAATTCAGACTTCCTATAGTTGTAACTTCTTATTTTTCATTTTTGCTTATGTAATTCAATCACATGGTCTGTAATAATTTGTAAACAAGTTTTGGGGTGGCTAGTGAAAAGGGATAGGGTAAATATGCATGCTATAATTTGTTAAGGGTAGAACACATGTTGTTAGGTTTATATTCCTAATTGTGCAATAGAAACCATGCTTAGGATTCATACATGCATTAGAAATCATGTTCTTAGGTCCCATGTCTCTTGCTTCAGCACCTCATTCATTAATCCATGTTTTATGTTTTATCACTTAGAAATCCTACTCCTAGGACAATAACAACATTGGCATATAAGTTGTTACTCTTGTACTTTCTGAATTTGTATTCTACAACTCTTGTGTACATTTAGAAATCATGCTCTTAGGTCTCGTGTTTATTGTTTCAGCATGTGCACCCTTAAAAGCATGTGTTAAAAATCTGGTAATAATTAGAACTTTACTATTATGTTCTACGCTACCATGTGCATTTAGAAATCCTGCTCTTAGGAAATTCTGTAATCTTGCCATATGCATTTAGAAATCCTGCTCTAGGAATTCTGTATCATGAGTTTCATACATGCATCTTAAATACCATGTGTTAGGATCTTATTCGTACTTGCATTCACACTTAGTATAAACTGCTGATTATAAAAGAGGTATAAACAGCTTCACACGTGATTATCCCATTTAAAATATTTGATAATAGTCTATGCATTTGTATCAACTAGAACAGCATGCTCTTAGGGTAAAATGATTTCCAAACTGTCTTTTAATAATTCTGAATAGCTGTTGCATCTTGCTTTACACCAAGGCAAGCCTTAGGTAATAACATGAATAAAACTGGAATTGCCTTTGTTTAATTATCAACTATTAAAATCAGTAGGCAAACCTGATTCGGACTTCTTTTCTGAGTCATGTGGTGAATCCGGTTCACTGTTATCACTTAAAACTTTGTTAGGACTTGAATATGGACTTTAATTGTATATGAGTCATGCTATTTATGTGCACTGTATGTGGAGGTATATTTGAGCCCTTCATTTGTTTTTTCCTATTCCCCTTAATTTAGGTCCTACTTGTTATTGTATGTCGCCTTAATATTTTGCCTTTAAACCTGAGGGTCTGCCTAGAACCTCCTTCTTATAGGATAGGAGTCCTAAATTCCTCCGGGACTAATAGGAAGGGACGGGTAACAGCATGCAATAGAGTTCAAGACCAAAAAGATATGATGACCGGTGCATTAATACCACGCATAGCCCCTCTTGGAGGAGTGTCATACCGGGTATTGCATTGATGTGATCCATATTATAAACAAACCTAGGACACCCCCTTTATATTCGCAAATATGCTTAACTTATAATCCTTTTCAAAACCTAGTTTTTTCTTTCATTTGTTGTTTTCTTACACTAGTGTGTTTAAACTTAAATCCCCTACTATTTAAGCTATACGTGTTTACTTGCTAATTATACAAACTCACAAAAATTGTCTGGTCGGGAACCACACTAGTAGATCCTGAGGGGTGCCTAACACCTTCCCCTTGGGATAATTTCAAGCCCTTACCCTATCTCTGGTTATCAAACATCGTTAGAAATGAACCCTATAGGTGCCCTAACGCACCTTAAAATCGTTAGGTGGTGACTCTTCAAAATTGCAAAACCCCTTTCCCCAAAGTAAAGAGTTGTCCCAACCAAAATGTCATGAACCCGATTCCGCGAAGGAAAAAGGGGGTGCGACAGCATGGCGACTCCGCTGGGGATATTTAGGCTTTTACCATTTCATTCCAATTTTGTGAATTTGTACCCTCCCTATGTGCAATTGATTGTTTAATTTCTTTAAGAATTTAATTTTTTCTTTAAAAGCAAAACTGACATATCTTCCTTGTTTTTGTCCTTTAACTATTGCTTTAATTTATGAAACTGTTGTATTTACTACTTTCTTAACGTGCAAATATTGCATAATCATGCTGAACATCATACTCCACTCGTGCCAAACAAATAATATAGCAATGCTTGATGAGTGGTTACGCCCTTCCTATATCATTACCCCCTAAATTCGGAAAGGCTTATTTGCGGTAAAACTAGTCGATCAGCGATGCAGTCGACAGTTTCGTGCCTTCCCCCTTGAGTTGTCCGCTCAAGGGTACCAGTCTAAAACTCCATAGAAACCTTACTCTGTTTAAATTTTGCATGCATCATGGTCAAACCTAACCGGGTCAGTTATGTTGTCCACATAATGATCCTTTAAAATAGCCTTGTCCAAAGTCCACTAGGTTTCCCAAAAACCAAACGGACATCATCACGTTCTGTGCATTTTTTTTAAAACTGAATGCTTGATGCTAATTGTTGACGTTAAATAGTTGAGTCTGGTGGGGGTTAATGATCTAACCTTGTTTTCCTTGTAGAAAGATGAGGCATGAAGTCCCCAAATTCGGCATGGTTACCAACATCCACCCAAGATTGTTAAGTTGGTGAGAAGATTTACATTCTAGCGAACAAACCCTCGTTAGAAAATATTTGGGTAATCTATCATCCCTTATAGAGATCCATCCTAACAACATGATCATTTCTCAAAAGGGTTGAAGATTGTCAAAAGGTTGAAGGGACCGAAGGTGGACATTTAGCCAGAGCATACCTGTTGCTGGGACTTTGTGAATTAGGGAAGCTGTTCGACAGAGCCAGGGATGCCGAATCTGGGGAAGTTCCTTCTGGGACCAAATAGATAGGAGTTTACCTTTTTCGCTTTATGAATGTAATAAGGCCAATGGCCATTAGTGACTTTTATTTCTTATTTATTTAATGTCGTTTTGGCATTCGCCTATTTTTTATCAATTAAATGAGGCATTTAGCATTAAAAGTTCTCCAAGTTTATTTGTTGCTAGGCCTACCTCGGGCACAAAGAGGTTCCCAAATTAGGACACGCTTTACATTCATGAACTATGTGTTTAAATATTGCAATATTTTTTATATTCCTCACTAACTTGATTACCTTTTGTTCATTATTTTTTTTATTATTCCCCTCCCCAAAGGTTAGTTCGTGCACTCTGGCATCATCATCTTATTTCAAAAGATCCAGGGGTTCTCCACCCACTTCTCCTCTCAGTCCTATTAAAGGCAAAAGCAAGAACAAAATGGAAGATTTGAATAATATCAGGAAAGAGAACACAACTAAACGGGTACAGGCCACCGATGGCCAGGTTATTCGGGTTCATAATGAGAGTGTGTCACAGCTTGAACAGAAACTGTTGAAGTTTCAGAAAGAGCTCGATCAGGTTCGAAATCTGGCAAGCTAGCCATTTTCCCTCAACACCCCAGATATCAACTTCCCCAACACTCAAAACCCTACACCTCTTCAAAATATCCCAAAACAATAGAATCATCCCACTCATCCACCAAAGAACCAATGTAACACCTGCCATACCCCAAACAACACTTCACTACTCATCCCAGAACCTCAGAACTCTGGAAACGACCATTCCCAAACCCATACACCAGGCCACCATAACAATCTTATCTACGTGGAGACCATGCCACACTCCACCCAACCTATATCTTGCACACTTGAGTCTGATGAAAAGGATCTGCTTATCAGGAACTTGGCTGAGGAACTTAAGAAACTAACCAGCCGGATTCAGAGCGTTGAGGGAAGTAAAGGAATCGAGGGGTTGAACTATGAGGATCTTTGCATATAGCCTAATATCAAACTGCCTGAGGGGTACAAACCTCCTAAGTTCGAAATTTTTGATGGTGCGGGTGATCCGCGAGTCCATATGAGCATATATTGCGACAATCTGATCGGAGTAGGAAAAGATGAAAGGATCTGCATGAAGCTATTCATGAGGATTTTGAAGGGAGATGAGTTATCTTTGTACATTAGCCATTATCCCTAGAAGTGGTCGAGCTGGGTAAGTATGGTATCTGACTTTATGGATAGGTTTAGGTTTAATACAGAGAATGCGCCAGACGTGTTCTATATCCAGAATCTAAAGAAAAAGCCCACAGAGACATTTCGCAAGTATGCTACTCGCTGGAGGTCCGAAGCTGCTAAGGTCAGAACCGCCTTAGAAAAAGAGCAAATAAACAAATTCTTTGTCCGGGCTCAAGACCCGCAGTACTATGAATGACTGATGATGATTGAGAACCATAAGTTTTTTGACATTATCAAACTGGGCCAAAGAATTGAATAAGGTATTAAAAGTGTTATGGTCACAAACTTCGAGGCCTTGAAAGCTATAAATAAGGCTTTACAGTCCGGTGGTGTGTCCAAGAAAAGGGACGTAGGAGTCGTGATGGTTGCACAAAGGACCAAGTATCCCCTTAAATACCAAGCCTACCCAACACCTCCACTCACATATCAACCAGCCCCAAATTACCAAGCACCCTCGTACCAAGCTCCACCACCAACCTATCAGCCTCTTCCTCCTCCTACATACCAACCTACCTCGCCCAGATACTCCCAATCCGCACATGTTTACAAAACCTGTAATGTCCAACTATCCCATTATCAATCACCCCTTGCACGCCAAAATTTCCCTAGACCTCGACCTAATTTTGATCGTAGACCTCCAAAATAATATACAACCATTGCCGAACCCATCGACCAGCTATATGAGAAGCTCAAAGTTGTTGGTTATGTCACCCACATCCCTGCTACAACCTCTGAGAATCCTTCTCAATGGGTTAACCCAAACAAGTCCTATGCGTACCACTCCGGCATAAAGGGGCACACCATCGATAAATGCCACTCCTTGAAAGACAAGATACAGTCTTTGATTGATAACAGAGTCATTGTGGAAAATGAAACCGCTCCAAATGTCCGTAACAACCCTCTACCAGACCATAAGGGTTGAAGTATCCACATGATTGAAGTAGAAGATGATTAGGACCTCGAGGGATCTATCGGGTTGATCGCAGAAGGTGATGACCCAAAGAAACCAACAATTACTCTCAATCCGATCATATTCCAGATCCAACCGTTTGAGGACACTAAGGTAAATATGTCTATCCTCTTGAGTTTGAAGTAGTGCCACCCGCAAAGGCACCACACTAGTTGAGGTTTAATTCAAGTCTCCGGCAAATGCACCGGCACCATTTGAGGATGCAATCTTGCCACCCAAGGCACATGTTCCATTCGAAGTGAGAATAGATGCACCGATCCCAGTGGAAATGTCTACCATGCTGCCATTCTACAAAAATGATGTACCCTGGGACTATACAACCGAGGTGAGAAGGAAAGGCAAGGTTAGGATTGAAGAAACTGTTGTAGCACAGGAACTGGTAGAGTCTATACCCCTGAACATCTAGCTGAATCAAGCAAGCAGGCCTCCAGTCCACCCCTCATTGAGACAGGTCCGAATGAACTTTGGAGGAAAATATAGGTCAAGGAATATTCGATCATCGACCAGTTAAACAATACGCCAGCACAAATATCCATCCTCTCTTTGCTACAGAATTCCAAGACACACAAGAATGCTCTGTCGAAGGTGCTGAGTGAAGCGTACGTACCAAGTAACATCACTGGTGGGGAAATGGCTAATATGGTAGGACAAGTGTTGGAAACCATAAGATCACATGTTATGAGGACGAGTTGCCACCTGAAGGGTTAGGTCACAACAAAGGACTGCACATCATCGTGCAATGCGAAGATTATTTCATCACCGGGATCCTGATCGATGGAGGTTCCGGACTTTACATTTGTCCGCTGGTAACGCTCAATAAATTGGGCAAAGGGTTGCATGACATAAAGGATGGAGCAATCAAAGTGAAAGACTTTGTTGGTTCTCAAAGGTCCACCATCAGTGAGATTAGTCTATGTATGCAGATGGGACCAACCTGGTTCGAGGACGATTTCAAGGTGATAGATGTACCAGCATCTTACAACTTGCTGCTAGGACAACCATGGATTCATGCCGTTGGGCCTGTAGCATCAACACTACATCAGGCAGTAAAGTTCAAAAGGAATCACCAGGAAGTAATCATTCACAACGACGGTAGCAACCCTATATATAGTCGTCAAACCATTCCGGCGATCGTTGGAAGAAGGAATCTAGGTGGAGAAACTTACCACCACATCGAGCGGGTCAACGCTGTTAACAAAGACAAATGGTGGGATAACAAAATCAAGAGTATACTAAATTGGAGTGGATACAAACCTGGCAAAGGGCTCGGTAAGAACCTCCAAGGGATCTCTAAAACCATAAAACTCAAAAAACATGTCACTACCTTCAGTTTGGGATATTAATATACCTGGGAAGAATTAAATAGCTGGTCTCCCCCATGGTGTGGTACTTACTACCCATTAGAGCAGCCAATACCACAACTGGATCAGACTTTCCAACACGTCGACATTATTTATGGGTCAGATAAAGAAGAAGCACTTGCAGCAGTGAAAAACTTGTTTCTAGAGGACAGTGATATGTACTGTTGTGTTATTCTCGAGGAGGAGGGGAGGAAGGACCTTCCATACGTGATATGAGTAGAGGGCACATCTCAAGAATTAGGAAAACCAGAGGCCAACGAGCCTCAGGCTAGCAAGGCTAAAACAAGCACTATTTGCTGTTTTATTTACTAAATAATTTTCTTTTCGCATTTTCCAATTTCCGCAATAAGATCTTCGATGTTCAAAACATTTATTCAATTTATCAAAACAATTTTTGATTTTTCTTATGAATTAATATTTATTGCTATCGTTTTCCTCCTTACTTTACCAATACAGCATTACAATTACTTATCTTGATGAACCAATGACTGTGAGATGCAAGGAGACAACATAACAAACGGACATTAATTCAGAGGAAGATGACATACCTGACGAGATTTTCAAAGAAGTTGAGAATTTTGAGAACAGACCTAAGTCCGACCTGGACGAGACCAAAATTTCCAACTTGGGAGATGCAGAAAACGTCAAGGAAACGTGAATCAACATTTACCTATCGCCATCAGAGAAGAAAGAATACATAGAATTTCTAAAGGAGTATGAGGATATATTTGCCTGGTCATATAATGACATGACCGGTCTGAGTACGTCTATTGTGGCTCACAAGCTGCCACCCAATCTAATGAGTCCACCGGTAAATCAAAAGCTCAGAAAGTTCTAGCCTGATATGAGTTTGAAAATCAAGGAAGAAGTCACCAAGCAGATCAAATCGAAGGTTCTCAGGGTGGTTGAGTACCCAACCGGCCAGTCCGAAAGATAATTTCCCTTTACTGAATATACATATCCTGATTGACAATTGCGCCAAGAATTAGCTACAGTCATTCGTAGATTGCTTCACTATTTATCATCAGATCTGGATGGATGAGGAGGATGCTGAGAAAACGGCTTTCATTATGCCGTGGGGAGTATACTATTACAAGATGATGCCATTCGGCCTGAAGAAAGTAGGGGCCTCCTATATGAGGGCCATGACGACCATCTTTCATGATATGATACACAAGGCGATATAGGTATATGTGGATGACTTTATTATCAAATCCAAGAAGGCCACTGACCACGTGGAAGATCTGAGGAAGTTCGTTAATAGACTACGGAGGTACAACCTGAAACTAAATCTCGTAAAGTGTGCATTTGGGGTTATTGCTGGGAATTTGCTTGGGTTTATTGTGAGCCGCCAAGGAATAAACTGGATCTGTCAAAGGTCAAAATCATTCAAGAACTACCACCGCCAAAGAATAAGAAAGATGTGATGAGTTTATTGGGAAGACTTAACTAAATCAGCTGATTCATAGCATAGTCTACAGTTATCTGTGAGCCAATCTTTAAGATGTTAAAGAAGGACGCCGCTACCAAATGGACCGATGACTGCCAGAAGGCCTTCGACAGAATCAAGGAGTACCTGTCAACACCACCAGTCTTAATTTCGCCTGAGCCTGGTAGACCCTTATTACTTTACCTTTGGCAGTGTTAGATGGAGCTTTTGGTTGGTTCTAGGGCAGCACGATGAAAGAGGGAGGAAAGGACAAGCCATTTATTATCTCAGTAAGAAGTTTACCCCGTACGAGGCTCGGTATTCTCTATTGGAATACACCTATTGTGCTTGGACATGCGTAGCTCACAAGCTGAGACATTACTTTTGTGCCTGTACTACATATCTCATATCGAGAATGGATCATTTGAAGTACATCTTTCAGAAGCTCATGCCCATTGGCAAGCTAGCCAAATAGCAAATCCTATTGAGTGAGTTCGACATTGTTTACGTAACTCAGAAAGTAGTCAAGGGACAGGCACTAGCAGACCACCTTGCTGAAAACCCTATGGATAGAGGATATGAACCCTTGAAAATGTATTTTTCCGATGAAGAGGTATCATTCATAGGATAAAGACATTGTGGAATCCTATGACGGTTGGAGAATGTTCTTCGACGGAGCAGAAAACTTCAAATGAGTTGGTATATGAGCAGTCCTAATATCAAAAATCGATCAGCATTATCCGGTGTCTGCCAAACTCAGGTTCCCCTGTACCAACAATATGGCCGAGTATAAAGCCTGCATCTTAGGACTCAAAATGGCCATTGACATGAACATTGAAGAGCTACTAGTGATTGGATATTCGGACCTACTTATACATTAGGTATGAGAAGAATGGTCAACCAAGAACTCCAAGATACTCCCGTATCTGAATCACATACAAGAATTGAGAAAGAGGTTCACGAAGATGGAATTCCATCATGTTTCCAGAGTCCAGAATGAGTCTGCCGATGCATTGGCTACCCTATCATCTATGATACAACATCCAAACAAGAATTTCATTGATCCCATCGAGGTGAAAATCCATAATCAGTCAGCTTATTGTGCCCATGTCGAAGTGGAAACAGACGGAAAGCCTTGGTTTCATGATATCAAGGAATATTTGGCAAAAGGAGAGTACTCGGAGCTTGCTAATCCTATTTAGAAATGCACGCTTCGGAGATTGTCCAACAACTTCTTTCATAGCGGAGGAATCCTATATATGAGGACTCCTGATTTAGGATTATTCAGATTTGTCGACACAAAGAAAGCATCCAGGCTACTAGAAAAAATTCATGTTGGGACCTATGGTCCACATATGAACGGTTTTTGCTTACCAAAGAAGATACTCCAGGCTGGTTACTTTTGGATGACTCTGGAAACGGACTACATCCAGTATGTCCAAAAATGCCACCGCTATCAAATACATGTAGACATGATAAAGGTACCTCCAAGCGAGCTCAACACAACAAGCTCATTGTGGTTGTTCGCCGCTTGGGGGATGGAAGTTATTGGACCAATCGAGTTTGTCGCTTCCAACGGATGGTTTATCCTGGTAGCCATAGACTATTTCACCAAATGGGTCGAACCAACATCTTACAAAGCAGTAACTAAGAAAGTCATGGCAAACTTTGTGTGCGACTGCATTATTTGTCGATTTGGGATTCCAGAGTCAGTCATTACTAATAATGGCTCCAACCTCTACAGCGACTTGATGAAAGCTATGTGTGAAACTTTCAAGATCAGACACAAGAATGTCACAGCCTACAGGCCTCAGATGAATGGAGCTGTAGAAGCCGCCAACAAGAATATCAAGAAGATATTGAGGAAAATGATAGAGAAGCATAAACAATGGCATGAGAAGTTATCATTTTTCTCTATTGGGGTATCGCACCATGGTCCACACATCAACCGAGGAAACCCCTTATATGTTGGTTTACGGTACAGACCCACTGAGGTAGAAATTCCTTCTCTAAGGATCATACAAGAAGCTGAGCTCGATGACATATAGTGGGTAAAAAGTAGTTATGAGCAATTAGCATTTATAGACGGAAAGAGAATGAATGTAGTCTGCCATGGTTAACTTTATCAGAACAGAATGTCCAAAGCCTTCAACAAAAGAGTCAAGCCAAGATAGTTCACGTCAGGGCAGCTGGTTAAAGAAAATTTTTCAGCATCAAGATGAAGCCAAAGGGAAGTTCTCTCCCAACTGGCAGGGTCCATACATGGTTCACCGGGTTTTGATAGGAAGAGCCCTTATACTTGTAGAAACAGATGGAGAAGTCTGGCCGAAGCCGATTAATTCAGATGCAGTCAAGCGCTACTATGTGTAATCTTTATGCTTTTCTTGTATGATGTAAATTGAACTACGCCTGACCTAATTTCCATTTAACAGGGGATACGTAGGCTGCCCTATAGGTTCGGTCATAATTCAATAAAAATTTCATTTCCCCCGAAATTGGAAACTGGGGCAGAATTTTGAGGAGGACCCTCAAAACTCCAAAGTAATTTCAGCCAATCGCCGCACAAGCAAGAGTCATAAGCGTCAACCCATGAAACTGGGGAAAAATTTTGAGGAGGACCCTCAAAATTCCGCAACAGGAGAGGTTGCAATGTCTTGAACTACGTCACAGTCGTCGGTTCATCTGAAAGCTATTTTTAATTTATGTCATACTGTTACAAATTCATGCATGTTTATTATTGAAACTGCTTTTTTTAGCACACTACCTCAATAATACAGACGGTATCACTATATCAAAGCCAAACGAGTCAAGAAAATCCAGCGGGGATACAAACTAATCTTCCTCCCTTTGAAAAACTCACGATTTTTCTTTGGATGCAGGCACTAGGATCGTGAAATCATTAAACATATTGAATGCCCATGGAACAAACATTGTTCAAGAGTACGACTCTCCGGACCATTACACTTGCCAGCATTTGCTATCCGCACACCAGTGATGTCCCGTATGTCGCAATGCTCCCAGTTATCACAA
This sequence comes from Nicotiana glauca, assembly GCA_026770625.1. Taxonomy (NCBI): domain Eukaryota; kingdom Viridiplantae; phylum Streptophyta; class Magnoliopsida; order Solanales; family Solanaceae; genus Nicotiana; species Nicotiana glauca. The sequence goes on from MU665063.1 coordinate 103,841, forward strand.
CACCGCAATCTGCTATCAACTGAGATACTCTACTGTCATTTGTTATCTTATCTCTTGTATAAGGCTACTATTCTACCTTCCGAGACTAATCGATGTCTCCATCTGCATCTGCATTGCATAAGGCTACCATTCTTCCTTCCACTTGCATAGGGCTACCATTCTGCCTTCCGAAACTAAACGTTGTCTCCATTTGCATTTGCATTGCATAAGGCTACCATTCTACCTTCCAACTTGCATAAGGCTATCATTCTGCCTTCCGAGACTAAACACTGTCTCCATCTGCATTTGCATTTCATAAGGCTACCATTCTGCCTTCCAATTTGCATAAGGCTACTATTCTGCCTTCCGAGGTTAAGCTCTACCTCTATCTGCATTTGCATCTATGCATAAGGCTACCATTCTACCTTCCAATCTACATGGCTGAAAGATCGCCACATACTGAATATGCATGGCTGAAAGATTGCCACATACTACATCTGCATCGCTGAAAGATCGCCTCATACTGCATCTGCATGGCTAAAAAATTATCATATACTACATCTACATGGCTGAAAAATCGCCTCATACTGCATCTGCATGACTGAAAGATCACCTCATACTGCATCTGTATGGCTGAAAGATCGTCACATACTGCATCTGCATGGCTGAAAGATCACCTCATACTGCATCTGTATGGCTGAAAGATCGCCTCATATTACATCTGCTTGGCTGAAAGATCGCCACATACTGCATCTGCATGGCTGAAAGATTGCCCATACTGCATTTCATAGGCTGAAAGATCACCACATACTACTGCATTTTCATGGGCTGAAATATCGCCAACTCATCCAAAGGCGTCATTGTTCGGAGGCACCATCTTCATAGCCCGAGAACACAATGTCATGGCCCGAGGATCTCTTTCAATATTTTGCATATCATTATTCAAAGGCTTCATTGTTCGGAGGCACCATCCTCATAGACCAAGAACATCATTTCATGGCATGTGAATCCTTCATCATACACTTCATGGCCAGGAAATCAAGGTCTTAGGACGTCATTCCTAACCGTCCAACGACAGCATTCATGGTCCAACGGAAATTTGCATCATGTTTAAATTTACACACAATTTATGCTTGTATTGCTTATTTGCAAGTAAATCGGCAAGCAATGACCATCCCAGCAGGAGTGATCCCGCTCAAATGCCCGCACCCATATCGAACATAACCATTCCCATAAACCGTCCACTCACCCGGCCCTAGGTATTGTGTCCATTCTTGAAATGTCTTCATCGGCATACTCCGCCGACAGATCCTGAACTACATACGGCCTGATTCCTGTAAAACCAGGGATATGTAGGCAACTCAGAAGCTAGGGTGCGGCCTAACCTCTTTAAACCATTTCGCTCGGTCAAAATTGGCCATCATATCGTTACACGACAACTTTTTCATCCTTCCCGGGTAAAGAGGGGCAGCAATTGATATCCAATTTTTCCTATATATTTTAAATATGTAAAATACCTTCAAAATAGCATATATAAGCATGTTCAAATATTTTATTATTTTTTCCATAATTTTAAAGATTTAAACTAATTTCTTTTCTCCTTTTTTATCCATAAAATCTCCAATAATTATTTCTAAAATTATTGTTTTAATTCACCTATTGGATTTTTATATTTATGTCAAAATATGGCTAAAATAATTTTTACATATTTTTATAATTATATTTAGTATTTTTAAAGTAAAATTGTACATAATTGCAATGTAGTCCTTAAGGTTAATTAGGTTTTATATGCCTCAAATAGGATCCTGTATTTTTTAATTATTAAATATGTATATTAAATCATTTTAGCATTTTTAAACTATTTTTTAGAAATTATCTACTATTTTCTATAAATTAAATGGGGAAAATGGTTATTTAACTCATAGCCACAATTGGCTTTCAAATCTAGCCTAAATCGAACATACCCCCAACCCAATTAAAAAATCCAAATGACCTCCCCCCCCCCCCAAAACCTCTCATTCTCCACTCAACCGACTCTCATCTCTCTCTCTCTCTTTCTATCTCTGGTTCTCTCTAGAACCTTCTCCCCTCCCCTCATCTCCGATGAACTTCACTCACCTTCTCCGGCCATCTCCTTGCCTGAATCCATAGTGGTCTCACCACCTACCAGCCTTATGGCTCCCTCTTAAGCATTTGTCATCAGGCCTTCAAGTGAACCAGAGATGGTTCACTTGCCTCCCATGGTTTCCCATGCCATTTTCCGGCCATTCATGGCCGTTCGAGTAAAATCTGTGACTTTTCCGGCTAAACCGGTAACTTTTCAAAGTTTTCTCGCTTTCTCTGGGTTCTTTGAAACCCTAACTTTAATGATTTTCCGATTTTCTTTCAGATCTGTATATATTATGAACCTCTTGATGTTTTCTCAGAGGTTTTCCTGATTTTTTTTCAAAGTGATTCTCTGTCTTCAAGATTACGGTTTTCTTAACCTCTTTTGAAAGACTTCTCCTATGATTTTCAGTATTCTCATATTATTTTACTATGTTTAAATGTTTTATTTATGTTTTTTTACCTGATTCATCATGCTGAGAACCCTAAGTATTTTTTAGTTTACCCGACGTTCTAGAATTGTCTTTGTTTATTTTGTATGTATACCTGTTTCGATTGAATTCTTTATGGTTATATCCTTTTATTTGTTTGTCTCTACTGATTCTGAGTTCTTACCGTTTTTTAACTCAACTTGTTGAAACCCTAATTTGTTAAAGATTTCTTCACTCGTTACTGTGAGTTTTAAAGTCTCTCTTTACCTGTTTCTGTGTTGGCCTGATCTTCTTTACCTATTAGGTTGGTTTTTCACTCTGGTTCTATGTGTTAGCCATGACTACTCAACTTGGTTGATTACCATGCTTCGAGTAGTTCTTAGCCTACTTATGTCACTTTTGTAGGTTTTGCATTCATCTAGTTTGCTTTCTTTTGTCAATATGGTTGACCTTGCATGTCTGATACGCCTGTTCACTCTTATCTATTTATATGTCGAAGTGTAGAATCATGGCTCCCTTTTTATTGATCCTGATTTCCTTAAGTTACGGTTTGATTGCAAGGTTTTCTTATAAAACCCTAAAAATCTTACTCGTTTGCTCAAGTTGATTGATTTCATTCCCTTATTTACTGTGGTGCTTCATTCTAGCTGAATCCTTTCCTCAAATTAAGTATATTCTGTACTTAGACTCAATTATATACTCTATATTACTACCCCTTATATGGTAAGAACCAATCTTTCTCAAACTGATTTTCTTTCCTTAAGTTATCCCTGTTAGTATATGTTAAGCTGTAATTCCTTGTTTAAAGGGGAGTAATTGTATTAATGGGATTCTAATTGTGATTACTTCCATATTTGTGCTAAATCTTTACTTGTTACCTTAATTTCTACCTATTTTTCAAAGCTATAAATACCCTAAGTCTTTCATTAACAACACACGAACAATTAGTTCAGAACACACACATACACACTCAAAGTCTCTCTTCTTTCCCTACTACTTGTGCTACTACTTGTCTAGCTGGATGAAAGCCAAGGCTAGACTGTGGTCGACTTGCTTTACTTTTCTGCACTTTGCTTCCTTTACTGGTATGTCCTAGTTAAATTTTAAAGCCTCTACAACAACATGCTTCTCTTATTGTTTCAGTCTCTCTCATTGTTGTTCTACTTCTACTTGTGGTTCTCTTGTGAAACTTGTAGTTGAGTTACACTACTAGCATGCTATTATGTCCCACCTTCCCTTTAGATTAATGCATCCTCTTATGTGTGTTTCAAAGCATTCATTGTCAATCACTTACTGGGTACTTACCATCTTATGAATCCCAAATCCCTATCCCAACCATGTGTTTATGTTCTTTCTGAATGGTTTGTGATTATGCCAGTATCATCTATTGCTGAGCATGTCCAAACCAGTCCCAAGACCCTTGCTGGGGTTATGTGTTTTCAGTCAAATGTCTGTGTATCCCCAAATACCTTGACCCCTATGTGACTACTGATTCTATGTGTCATCCCATCGTAAGGTGTTTGAGTTTTGTTTACTACTACAACCGCTTTCAATCATCTCTGTTACTGATTGCTTTCAAAATAGACTTGTCAGTCCAGTTTTAAACAAACTCCTTTCAAAAATATATTCTGCACTTTCACTATACCCTTAGATTATTAGGTTCTGCCCCTTTTGTGTTAGCCTTGCCTTGGGACCCTTGAGCTCCCTCTGAACTTGGACACGTGAAAGTTGTCCTTTCCACACTGCACTCACTCTATCTTGGCTATAAAATTTGGGTGTGAGCACTGCCCGTGATCCCTTGAGGTCCTTAAGGAACTCTAACACACCTAGATGTCAGGAAAAGCTATGAACAATATTGGAATTTGAGGTGGTTTATTATATTACTCAGAGAGGAAGTCCAAATCAGGCTTCCTATAGTTGTAACTTCTTATTTTTCATTTTTTCTTATGTAATTCAATCACATGGTTTGTAATAAATTGTAAAACAAGTTTTGGGGTGGCTAGTAAAAAGAGATAGGGTAAATATGCCTCCTATAATTTGTTAAGGGTAGAAAACACGTTGTTAGGTTTATATTCCAAATTGTGCAATAGAAACCATGCTTAATATTAATACATGCATTAGAAATCATGTTCTTAGGACCCATGTCTCTTGCTTCAGCACCTCATTCATTAATCCATGTTTTATGTTTTATCACTTAGAAATCCTACTCCTAGGACAATAACAACATTGGCATATAAGTTGTTACTCTTGTACTTTCTGAAGTTGTATTCTACAACTCTTGTGTACATTTAGAAATCATGCTCTTAGGTCTCGTGTTTATTGTTTCAGCATGTACACCCTTACAAAATCATGTGTTATAAATCTGGTAATAATTAGCACTTTACTGTTATGTTCCACGCTGCCATATGCATTTAGAAATCCTGCTCTAGGAATTCTGCATCGTGAGTTTCATACATGCATCTTAGATACCATGTTTTAGGATCTTATTCGTACATGCATTCACACTTAGCGTAAAATGTTGATTATAAAAGAGGTATAAAATAGCTTCACACTTGATTATCCCATTTAAAATAACTGGTAATAGTCTCTGCATTTGTATCAACTAGAACAGCATGCTCTTAGGGTAAAATAATTTCCAAAACTGTCTTTTAATAATTCTGGATAGCTGCTGCATCTTACTTTTCTCCTAGGCAAGCCTTAGGTAATAACTTGAATAAAATTGAATTGTCATTATTTAATTATCAACAGTTAAAATCAGTAGGCAAACCTGATTCAGACTTCTTTTCTGAGTCATGCGGTAAATCTGGTTCTTTGTTATCACTTAAAACTTTGTTAGGACCTGAATATAGACTTTAATTGTGTATGAGTCATGCTATTTATATGCAATGTATGTGGAGGTATATTTGAGCCTTTCATTTGTTTTTCCATGTTCCTCTTAATTGAGGTCCTACTTGTTATTGTATGTCGCCTTAGTATTTTGCCTTTAAATCTGAGGGTCTACCTAGAACCTCCTTCTTATAGGATAGGAGTCCTAAATTCCTTTGGGACGGATAGGAAGGGACGAGTAACAGCATGCAATAGGGGTCGAGACCAATCCTCACTTTAATTACCTTCACGGGGTGGGAAAGGGTAGATATGGATATGATGACCAGTGCATTAATACAACGCGTAGCCCCTCTTGCAGGAGTGTCATATCGGGTATTGCATTGATGTGATCTATATTATAAACAAACCTAGGACACCCCTTTATATTCGCAAATATGCTTAACTTATAATCCTTTTCAAAACCTAGTTTTTTTTTTAATTACTTGTTTTCTTACACTTGTGTGTTTAAACTTAAATCCCTTACTATTTGAGCTATACTTGTTCACTTCCTAGTTATACAAACTCAGAAAGATAGTCTGGCCGGGAACCATACTAGAGGATCCTGAGGGGTGCCTAACATATTTTCCTTGGGATAATTTCAAGCCCTTACCCTATTTTTGGTTATCAAAAATCGTTAGAAATGAACCCTATAGGTGCCCTAATGCACCTTAAAATCGTTAGGTGGCAACTCTTCAAAATTGCAAAACCCTTTTCCCAAAAGGAAAGAGTTGTCCCAACCAAAATGTCATTAACCCGAATCCGCAAAGGAAAAAAGGGGGCGCGATAGGTACCATTGGCAAGGACGGAGTATTGAGGATGCAAGGTTGGGTCTGTGTACCCAATGTTGATGGGCTTCAGAAGTTGATTCTAGAGGAGGCCCACAGTTCGCGGTATAATATTCATTCGGGTGCCATGAAGATGTACCAGGATTTGCGGCAGCACTATTGGTGGAGGCGAATGAAGTAAGATATAGCTGGGTTTGTAGCTTGGTGCCTCAACTATCAGCGGGTGAAGTATGAGCATCAGAGACCGGGTGAGTTGCTTCAACATATAGAGATTTCAGAGTGGAAGTGGGAGCGGATCTCCATGGACATTGTGGTTGGGCTCCCGCTGACTTTGAGAAAGTTCGATGCTACTTGGGTGATTGTGGATCGGCTGACCAAGCCCGCTCATTTTATTCCTATGTGTACTACTTATTCTTCAGATCGGTTAGCAGAGATCTATATCCTAGAGATTATTCGTCTGTATGGTATACCAAATTCCATCATTTTGGATAGAGGAACTCAGTTTACATGATGGATCTGGAGGGTCGTTCAGCATGAGTTGGGTACTCGGGTGGAGTTGAGTACAATGTTTCACCCTCAAACGGCCGGACAGTCTGAGAGCACCATTCATATTCTTAAATATATGCTCTGTGCGTGTGTGATTAAGTTTGGAGGGTCTTGGGATCAATTCTTGCCATTGGTGGAGTTTGCATACAACAACAGTTATCAGTCCAGCATTCAGATGGCGCCATATGAGGCCTTATATGGTAAGCGATGTAGATCTCCGATGGGTTGGTTCAAGCAGGGTGAGGCTAGATTATTGGGCACAAACTTAGTTCAGGATGCTTTGGAGAAGGTTAAGGTGATTCAGTATAGACGCCGTACAGCCCAGTCCAGACAGAAGAGTTATGTGGGCTGAAAGGTTCGTGATGTTTCCTATATGGTTGGAGAGCGGGTTCTGCTTTAGGTTTCGCTTATAAAAGGCGTTATGAGATTTGGGAAGAAGGGAAAGTTGAGTCCGAGGTTTATTGGCCCTTTTGAGATATTGAGGCATATTGGGGAGGTTGCTTATGAGCTTGCCTTACCTCCCAGCTTGGCAGGAGTTCATCCGGTATTTCATGTTTCGATGCTTCAGAGGTATCACCGTGATCCGACGCACGTGTTGGATTTTAGTTCAGTCGAGTTGGACAAGGACTGTCACACCTCCTTTTTACAGGTTACACCCAACGAATGAGTATAATAAGGAGTTTTTCCAATTTAAGGACAGTCGGAACGGGATTAGTTATTTAAGTTTTTCAGAGTCGCCACTTGAGAATATAATGGTGTCTCAAGTCACCGTTTTAATCCCAAACCGAGGAAAGTTTGACTCTGTTACAGTCTGCGAACTAGAAATCTGGATAACGAATTCTGTTAATTCGAGAGAAGGTGTTAGCACTCCCGAATTCCGTGGTTCTAGCACGGTCGCTCAACTGTTGTATTTGCTTTTATCTGATTTCTTTATATATTCCAATTTATGTGCATTATTAATATTCCACTGTATCAATTTTTAAGGAATTGCAACGTCGTGAAAATGCATTTTTGAACCACACCGTACTAGTACGCATGTGGCTTTAAATACATTTCGACTTCGTTGAGAGTAAAACTAAATCACCTGGCCAGAATGCCAACAACTAAAACCACCTGTCTAGCTCAACAACAACACTTGTTAGTGGTTAGGCCATAATCGCATGTTGGGAGTACAAACA
>MU665068.1:4764-28405 GCA_026770625.1 Nicotiana glauca
GATCTCAAGTGAGGAAGATGCATCTTGAGAAAAATATGTCTTGAGGAAGATGCGTCTTGACGAAGATGCATCTTGAGGAAGATCTATCTCATGGGAGATATGTGTTGAAGAAGATGCGTCGTGGATTTCTTGCATTGTGGAGCGAATATGTTACGACTTTCTTGTTTAGTTAATAGAATTCTTATCTACTGCAAAACATTGTTAGAAAATGTGGAGAATTGAAATCTTATATAAATATTTTATATATAATATATTTCCTGGTTCTCTCCACCCCTCCTACTTGGGTCATACCCCCTCCTTCTTCTTCTACGGGATCCTCAATGGGTGTTGAAGTTGTAGGTGAGGTAGAAGAGGCACTTTCACCGCTCTTAGATGAGCCCTCAGACGACTCAGAATAAATTGGAACTAAAGCTTGAGCAATGGGAGATCCTGGAGGTGTATCTCTCAATCTAGGCCTCTCTAGCCAATCAGGAACATACTCCGGCACTAAGTCAGAGTCAGAAGCCTCACGGGAGGTCAAATACTTACTTCCTTCTGTATGGGAAACAGCTTTATCAACCACCTTTATTGACTTTCTGGTCTCCTTAATTGCTTGCCGACCTTGGGGGTCAATCTGTTCATCCCTCGTCCCCTACCCTGGGAGGACTCTCCTTTGCCTTTCTGCTTATCACCGCCGCCTCTTGATTTGATCATTGTGTGCAAGTAGAATTCAGTTAAATCTTGTTAGTATCACATGAAGAAGACAATTGCAGATAGTTGACTGCGGGCCGTATAAAATGAAATGCGGCTGCAAAGGGACCATCGCAGACCATACAAAATGGTATTGTGGTCCGCATTGAGGTGGGGGTCAGAATACCCACTCTCTAATTCCAGATCTTCGGATCGTAAGAAATGGTCGGCGGCCGCTGTAAGGCCCCATGGACCGCAAGAAATGGTCAGTGGCCACAGTAAGGCATTGCAGACCGCAAGAAATGGTCTATGGCCGCGGTAAGGCACTGCGGACCATGAAAATTCGACAGCGGTCCTTAACATTCAACTCGCTGATGTTTCACCATCGTGATCTGCATAAAATGGCATTGCAGACTGCAGAGAGGCATCGCGGACCGCAGAAAAACCATTGCGGTCGCGGTAAGCTTAATCCAGCAACATCAACCTAGGGTTTCAAATTTTTTCACATTTTTAGCCTAATTTCACAGATTATGAACCCACTTGGTAGTTAATCAGCATTCTTAACTAATGAACCCTAATCTAAATATTATTAAGCAACCCTACGCTACAAATTGAAAGAGAAAGTAAGAAAAAGAAGTATAACTAACTAATAAAAGAAAATAAAACAAAGTGAAAAACTAGGTAAAGATTAAAAATACTAGTAATGAGATGTAGTAAAGATGAATGAGAATCAATGATAGAAACATCACAGTTAGGGCTTGATGAACAATGCTTTCTTCTATTTAGTGGACAAATAAGCGAAAAGTTTTAAATGAAGGCCTAAGATCCTACTTATAGAAAAAGAACCTGGGACCCACTATATCTACCCGCCATAGATCGCAAGAAATGCACTGCAGTCCGCGGTACTAAAAAACATGAAGCACTGGGGAGATAGCCACTATGGACCGCAACAAATGCTCTGCGAACGCAGACCGCATAAAATGCATTGCGACCGCAGTGCCAATCTTCAGAAAACCACGACTTTTTACCAATAAACACTACGGACCGCATTGAAATTTTGCTCCTACACTAAGGCCTTTGCGGCGGCAAGAAAAGCTATGTGGCTGTAGTGCAAACTTCAGAGAGTGACATTTTTCCAACTTGGTCCTACATAACATCGAAACAATCATACACATATCTCACAACCAGTTAGTCCAAAGGCAAATCCTACACTAAAAAGAAAATTAAGAAAGACACATGGGTTTCCTCCCAAGAAGAGCCTGATTTAACGTCGTGGTACGACGCAGGTTACCATCAACTCACTTTAGATGGATCATTGCCACCATGTGGCTTTCATCAATCTTGGCAAGATAGTGCTTGAATCTGTTCCCATCAACTTTGAAGATCTCCCCATTTTGTTTTTCAAGTCAAGTGTACCAAACGGAGTCACAAGCACCACTTCAAAAGATCCACTCCATTTTGACTTAAGCTTTTTCGGAAACAGACGTAACTGAGATTTGAACAAGAGAACCAAATCACCCACTTTGAACTCCTTGCTACGAGCATACTTGACATGAAAGTACTTCATCTTGTCCTTGTACAAGGATGAACTGGAGTAGGCATAGAATCGGAATTCATCAAGTTCATTAAGCTACTCCACATGAAGATTTGCTTCCACATCCCATTCACGATTTAGCTTCTTCAAAGCCCACATGGCTTTGTGCTCTAACTCAACCGGTAGATGGCAAGCTTTTCCAAACACCAACTGGTACGGAGACATACCAATCAGAGTCTTGTAAGCAGCCCTATAAGACCATAGAGCATCATCAAATTTTTTTGACCAATCGGTCCTATTTGCATTGGCCGTCTTTGACAATATACTCTTGATTTCCCTGTTTGAGACTTCAACTTGGCCACTCGCCTGAGGATGATAAGGGGTAGAAACTTTGTGACTGACACCATACTTTGTAAGCAAAGTGTCAAAAGTTCTATTACAAAAATGAGACCCCCTATCATTTATGATTGCACGAGGAGTGCCAAACCTAGTAAAAATGCTTTTCTTGAGAAACGCAACAACACTCCGGGCCTCATTGTTAGTTAAATCCACGACTTCAACCCACTTTAAAACATAGTCAACCACCAGAAGAATGTATGTTTTCCTACACGAGCTAAAAAACGGGCCCATAAAATCAATGCCGCATACATAAAAAAATATCAACTTCAAGAATAGTATTGAGAGGCATATCATCTTTCTTCAAAATTCCACCTGTTCTTTGACATTTGTAACACCGCTTCACAAGTTCACTTGCATATTTATACAAAGTTGGACAGTAAAACCCACAACTAAGAACCTTCGAAGTAGTCCTCACCCCACCATGATGGCCACCATAGGGAGAGGAATGACAAGACTCTAAGATACTCAATTGCTCCTCCTCTGGGACACACCTCCGGATCACTCCGTTAGTGCAAATCTTGAACAAGTATGGCTCAAGGGAAATCCAAACTATCTCATTTGAGCTTCTTCCTTTGGTTAGAAGAGATCCCACATAGGATTATACCAGTCACAAGGAAATTAGCAATGTCTACAAACCATGGCATATCATTCATCCACACAGAAAGTAGTTGCTCATCGAAAAATGAATCGTTGATATCCAGGCCATCATGAGGCCTCCCCTCCTCCTCCAAGCAGGACAAGTGGTCCATCACATGGTTTTCACTACCTTTCTGGTCCATAATTTCCAAATCAAACTCTTGAAGTAACAAGACCCATCGCATCAAACTAGCTTTGTAATTCTTCTTTGTAATCAAGTACCGAAAAGCGGCATGATCGGTATGTACTATGACTTTGGCGCCCATGAGATACGGTCGAAATTTTTCCATTACGAACACAGTAACCAAAAGCTCTTTTTTAGTCACTGTGTAGTTCATTTAGGCATCATTCATTGTCTTGCTCACATAGTACACCGGATGTAACATTTTATTCACTCTTTGACCCAAAACCACCCTAACCGCAACATCACTCACGTCACACATGAGCTCAAAGGCAAGATCCAATTGGGTGTGGTAATAATAGGAGTGCTGGTCAACTTGTGCTTGAGAAGTTCAAAAGCTTGTATATATCTCTCATCAAACACGAACTTAGCATCCTTTTCCAATAGCTTGCACAAAGGATTCACTACCTTTAAAAAGTTTGATAAATCTCTGGTAGAACCCCGCATGCCCAAGAAAACTTCTACCCCCTTGACAAAAGTAGGGGGAGGAAGCCTTGAAATCACCTCTATTTTAGCTTTGTCAACCTCTAAGCCATGTTTTGAAATTTTATGGCCAAGGACTATGCCCTCATCAACCATGAAGTGGCATATTTCCTAGTTGAGCACAAGATTGGCTTTTTCACACTAGGCCAACACCCTATCAAGATTGTTTAAGCATTCATCAAATAAGTCACCTACAACACTAAAGTCGTCCATGAACACCTCCAAAATATCTTCTACCATGTCGGTGAAAATGGCCATCATACACCACTGGAATGTAGCCGGTGCATTACACAACCCAAATGGCATCTTAGAAAAGGCAAAGGTACCATAAGGACAAGAGAAAGTGGTTTTCTCCTGATCTTTTGGAGCAATCAAAATTTGGTTGTACCTAGAATACCCATCCAAGAAACAATAGAAGGCACGACCCGCAAGTCTCTCTAGCATGTGATCAAGAAAAGGCAATGGAAAGTGATCCTTACGGGTCACTTTGTTCAACTTGCGGTAATCCATTGTAACGACCCGACCGATCGTTTTGAGCTTTTGCACTTTGATTGCCTATTCTCGGGCATGACTTGCCCCATGGGATGTATTACGACTGATGTAGATCATTGGTTTTGGTTTAGGAAAAATCGGAATGAATTTGAAAGAACAGTCTCAATTGAAAGCTTCGAATTTAAAAGGCTTGACCAAGGGTTGACTTATTTGTATATGAGCTTGGATTGGAATTTTTATGATTTGGTTAGCTTCGTTGGGTGATTTATGACTTGGGAGCCTGATCGGAATTGGTTTTGGAGGTCCGGTATAGAATTAGGCTTTAATTGGCGAAGTTATTATTTTGGTGATTTCCGGTTGATAGGTGATATTTTTATCCGAGGTTCGGAATGGAATTCCAAGAGTTTCTGTAGCTTCGTTATGTCATTTGTGATGTGCGTACAAAATTTCAGGTCATTCAGACGTTGTTTGGTTGAGTTTTTGATCGAATGCATGTTTCGGAAGTTTTAGAAGAAATTAGGCTTGAATCCGATGTAATTTGATGGTTTGTTTAGGTGTTGCTCCAGGTGTTTTGATGAGTGGAACAAGTTTCAATGATGTTTTAGGATGTGTTGGTATTTTTGGTTGAGGTCCCGGGGGCTTCAGGGTGGTTTCGGATGGCTAAACGGGAAGTTTTGGACTTTGAGATGTTGCAGAAATTGTAGTAGCTGTGTAGGGGTACTTTGGTCTTCACGATCGCGAGCCTGGGGCCGCGATCACATTGAAGGATTTTGACAGGCCTGAGTTTTGTTCTACGCATTCGCAATAGAGGGTCCGCGATCGCAGAAGGTATGTTTTTGGTGCATCGCGTTCGCACTAGTGTGTCCGCATTCGCATAGTTCTGGGAAGTCATTCATCGTGTTCGCATGAGATAGGTCATGTTTGCATAGGCCAATTTGGAAGTCTTAAAATATTTCTCTTCGCGATCGTGAGCCTGGGGCCGCGATCGCATTGAAGAAAATTTGAGCTGGGCAGAATAATTATTAAACATTTCCTCCGCAAGCTTGGTCATATTTTCCTCCATTGTTTGAGCACCTTGAGAGCTATTTGGGAGAAATTGAAGAGGGATTCAAAGAGGATTAATTGAAGGTTAGTTCTATGAACTAAAAACGTTATTATTATGTTAAATTAACCTTGGAATTCATGGAAACTTGGCCAAAATTGGAAGAACTAGGGCTTGGGTTTTTGAATTTTAAATTGGGATTTGATGGGCCATTTGAGCTCGGATTTGAGAGTTCTTGGTATGTATAGACTCGTGGCAAGATAAGGAACCCGTTGATATAAAAATTTCTGAGTTTCGAGAAGTGGGCTCGGGGCTCAAGTTTTTGCTAATTTCGGGATTTTTGATATTTTTCGATTGTTTTCGATTGGGTTATGTTCCCTTAGCATATTGTGACATATTCATTCTGGTTTTGGTCAGACTCGGCGCACGAATAGGCCGATTTGAGGGACATAGGCATCGCAAGCTAGAGATTTCGCCGGTTCGAGTTAAGTAATGATTGTAAATACTGTCCTGAGGGTTTAAAACCCGAATTACACATTGTTTTGTTGTTTGTGGTGGCTTACATGCTAGAAGACGAGCAAGGGGTAGAGCACCGCTGGGGCATTGTGACCTAGCCCATCATGAATGATTATTTTAATGCGTATTTTATAGTTACTTGTTTGATGTTATATATTTTGGGTTGTATTCCATGTTGGGGACTTGTGCCGAATTGTTGAGACCCTTAGGGGCATTATTACTAGCTTTCCTCAGTCTAGTTGTTTAAAAGCATATTCTCAGTAATATTTTACCTGTTTATTACTAAAATTTGGCTTTATCACTATATTCTTAAAAGTGTGGAAAACTATTTTGGGATGAGTTCCTTGTCTTACGTATACGGATCGAGCTGCATGCCGCAACGATACTTATATGGATCGGGTTGCACGCCGCAGCGGTTGCTATATGGTACCTATTGATCGCGAATGCTGAGTGCGAGTATTGTTTGGTAAAAGATGAGTCACGAGTGGTAGAGAGACTAGCCCGAGGGGCGATAGATATATATATACATGCACATGGATGATATTTTGCCTGAGAGGCCTGTTTATGAACTTATTAATTTCACTCCTCTTTAAAGTGAGTTTCTATCAGATATGTTGATTTTTTGACTATTTTCACTCATCGTTATGTTGAGCCTCTGTCGAAAGTTGAACAAATGTCCTAAAACAACTTTTAATTAAACTGGGGTTTACGAGATGTTCAGAAATTAATCACTGATTTGGCATTTGGCTATTTCCCCCGAGATTTTCAAGTTATGAAGTGTTTATGATTATTGTTTTGCCTGAGGGGCTATTTTACGAACTATGTTTTGCCCGAGGGGTCAATTATGGCTTTAATCTCTATTATTTATTTAAATGGTATTGAACCCCCATTGAAATTGCTGGAAAGTATTTCAAAATAATTTTTACTAAAAGCCGAACTTTAAAAGGGAAGGTTGACTAGTACTATGATTTGAAAGCATGTTGTGTTTATCGAGCCTAACATTAATGTGGATTCATTATTTCCTACTGCACAATTTTTATTTACTCTTATTGCTTAATGGGTTGGAGAACTCACATTACTCCCTACACCTCGTGTGCAGATGCAGCTATATCGAAACTCGGTAGCGGGTGTTGATTTTGCTCAGACGCGGAGTCATCAGAGTTAGCAGGTGGCTACATGACATTCGCAACACCGTTCTCTTCCTTACATTGCTATTACTGTAATTAGTACATTATTTTAGACTTATCGTTGTATTCAGACCTTGATTGATGCTCATAACTAGTGACACCCCGATGTCGGGCTTGTGTAGAAATTCCACACTGTCTCATTCAGATTTATATTATGAAATATTGCTCTAATTAAAGGTTTAAAATGAATCTTCATAATTAAAGGGTTAATGTGAGTGTTGTGTCTGTTGGCGTTGTCTTCACGATAGGCCCCATCACGACCGGGCCGGTTTAGGGTCGTGATATCCATGCATACCCTCCATCCAGTAACTGCCCTTGTGGGAATTAGTTCATTTTGTGCATTGGTCACCACGGTCATACCACCTTTTTCGGCACACATTTCACCCGTGAAGTCCAAGAACTGTCAGAGATGGGGTACACAACCCGGGCATCCAACCACTTGATCATCTACATTTTTACAACTTCTTGCATTGCCTCGTTCTACCTCCGTTGATGTTCCAAGGAGGACTTTGCATCATCTTCAAGAATAATCTTGTGCATATAAAAGGCGGGGCTTATTAAATGAATATTAGCTAAAGTCCATCCAATTCCTTCTTCCGCTTTTGGAGCACCGCCGATGTGGCATCTACCTGCATGTTAGCAAGACAAGAGGAACAAATAACTGGCAAAGTTGAACTAGGGCCTAAGAATTAATACCTGAGGTATGGAGGCAACGAATTCAACTCCAACACCGGAGGTTCCTCGATTGAGGGTTTTGTTGGTGGAGTATTCCTATTTTCATGATCCATAGATAGCTTCTGAGGCTCATTAGAGTAAGGGCCCATTCCATGTAAAGCATTAGTACACTCCACACGGCCTTCATCCTCATTTACATCAAGATTCAACAAAATCACCTCTAAAGGGTCCTCCACATTGATCATTGCCCTTGTATTATTAATTATCACTGCCGTGACAAGATCCACAAATGAGCACACTTCACTATAGTTGGGTTGCTTCATTGACTTACACACATGAAAGACCACTTTTTCATCACCCACTCAGAAAGTGAGTTCCCCTGCTTCCACATAAACTATGGCCTTCCCAGTTGCAAGGAAAGGTGTTCCCAAGATTATAGGCACATCAAAATTGAACACGTAGTTAAGAATCACAAAATTAGCTGGCAAGATAAATTTGTCCACCTAGACAAAAACATCATCAATAATACCCAAGGGTCTCTTTATTGATTTATCCGCCATTTGCAATCTCATGGAAGTCGGCCCCGATTACTCAATACCCAAAGTCTTGAAAACTGAGTAGGGCATCAAGTTGATACTTGCCCCCAAATTACATAGAGATTTAGCAAAGTCTGCACTCCCAATGGTGCAACGAATGGTGAAAGCGCCGGGATCTTCTAGCTTCAAAACCATTGAATGCACTACTGCACTCACTTAGTGGGTCTTCTTGATAATTTAACAATCCATGGATCTTTTCTTCATCACCATGTCTTTCAAGAATTTAGCATAACCCGACATTTGTTCTAGAGTTTCCACCAAATACACATTAATGGATAAGCTCTTCATCATGTTAATGAATTTCCTACACCGATTCTTATTTTTTTTGCTTCGTTAGCCTTTGAGGATAAGGTGGAGGTGGGCTTGGCAAAGGTGCCTTGGCTTTAGGCACAACAGTTTCTGGCATATCTATTACGTGTTCCCTGGACGGGTTCACGTCGTTCTGTGTTTCCACCTTGGTATCTTCGATATCAGTCCTCACTTCTTCATTTACATTCTCATCAATCACATCTTCAACTACCAAAGGGATCTCATCGTCTTGCAACTCAACTTCATCATTTAAAATTTCCTTTAGTTTAGAGGCATTCACATCACCGACACATCCACTTCTTGTAGTTACCGCCATTGCATGACCGGTATTGTTCCCACCCTTCGAGTTAACTACCGTATCACTAGGTAGATCCCCTTTGGGCGAGTATTCAAGGACTATGAGATTTCGCCTACATAAACCTCCAAGTTTCTGACTGAAGTATTGTGGGATGCCAATTGAGCATCGGAGTCAGCATTCTTTTTCATCATTTATTTAAACATCATTTCAATTCTCCCCATGTCATTGTTGGGTGAACTAGGACCTTGGGATGGAAATGGGGGTGGATTGTTCAGTTGTTGATACACTGGGGGCCTTTGAAAGCCTTGCCCCCGATTTTCGTGATTGTTATTGTTCCAACCACCCTGATTGTTGTTTCCACCCTAGTTGTTATTGTTATCACCCCAGTTACCTTGATTGTTCTGACTATTGTTCTAGTTGCCCCAATTAGGATTTTGGCTGTTGTTCCCCCAATTATTCTTCCCTTGCTGTTGATTTCACCAATTGCCTTGGGACCTCCATTGTTGATGGTTCGAATAATTGCCACTTTGGCCTTGATAGTTGTTCATGTATTGCACTTCTTTATCCTGCCCTTCATACCCATCATCTTGTAACCCACCATTATCTTGTTTGTATTGATCCGAATTCCCTTGGTTCTATTTCCCTCTTTGTCTTCTTTTACTCACTAACATGTTGACACCCTCCATAGCATTCTCTTGTCGTGGACCCTAAACCTATTGTAACTGTTCCTACTAGCTGGTTCATAGTTGTCGTCAGTTTTGCTATTGTCTGCCCGTGATCATGAAGCTCTTTGTGCAAGTGAATTACCATGGGGTAACCCTACGACACATTTGCTCTAGTTTTCCAAGCAAAAGAAGTGTCCGCCATTTCATCCAATATATTACAAGCTTGATCATATGGCATATTCATGAAGTTGCCCCCAGCTAGTTGGTTCACTATGCACTGATTTGTTGTGTTAATGCCTCGGTAGAATGTCTGTTGTACCATTGCCTCAGTCATATCATTGTTTGGGTATTCCTTCACCATGGTCCTCTATCGCTCCCATATTTCATGTAATGGTTCATTGGTCTCCTGTTGAAGGCTAAGATTTCATCCCACAATGTTGCCATATGACCCGGCGAGAAAAATTTTGCAATGAATATGTCCGCCAACTCATAGCATTTATGAGTGGAGTGGTTGGGGAGTCTCTTCAGTCAATCTAATGCCTTCCCTCAAAGAGAGATAGGGAATAGTCTCAACCGCAAGGCATCCTCGAACACATTTGTTTGCTTTCTCCCCCAACATGTATCGACAAAACCCTTAAGGTGCTTGTAAGCATTTTGATCAGGAGCACCAGTGAAATATCCTCGCTACTCCAACAAGGTCAGCATCACATAGGTAATTTAAAAATTGCCCGCCTGAATCAGTGGAGAGAGAATAGCACTAGCATATCCTTGGTTGGGAAGCACCAGAGGGGCCACTCTTGGAGGTGCGGGGGAGGATATGGAATATTATCATTGGCATTGGCCTGGCGACCTCTATGTTGTCCTTGAGTTACAATAGGCACCTCATCCTCATCGATGCCATCAACCTCCTCCCACGGAATCACATTTCCAAAAGGGTCATTATTGTTGTTTGCCGCCATTTTGTACCTGAATTGGCGTCACACAAAGATTAATATCACAAAAGGAAAGAAAAACAATACACAAAACTATTTAGATAGATAGCCAAAACCGTTAGCTCCCCGGCAACGATGCCAAAAAGTGATCGGTGCCAACCCTGCACCACTATAGAGCGGTGAGAGCGGTCGATGCAACTTTTACTCAAATAGGTCAGGATCGAATCCACAGGGAGCTAGATTTGGGAATTGCATTAGTATCTAAACTAGCAATTCGTAATGCTCTTATACTTTTATACTAATGAGATGCTAAATTAAACTATGAATAATTTCTAGAAAGGTTTTCTAATATGTAACGAGGAACTATGGAAGTGACTCTCCCCTAGGTGAATACTTGACGGGTTCTACAGTCTAAGGCAAAGATGTTTTGTTTGGGATCGTGATATGGCCACTGTACGACACTACTCACTCTATATCTCTCGGTAGTCTGAGTGACTTTGCCCTAATTGACTTTCTCATGAACAGTTGGGTGTCAAAATTATACAAGCAATGTAGGCTCAATTGGGTATTACTATCTCTAGATTTAACCCTTTAATTTGGGCTATCAATCTCTTGAGTATGCCCCAATTCCTTGTTGGACTGATTACCTAGACTCAAACTCTCTTTCTCAAGAAGAGCCCAAATCAAATAGGCACAAATTAGTGTTTGCAACCACTAATCTAGCATTGAAAACACAAATGAGTCCAAAAATCAACCACCCATAAACATCTAAGCATTAAAACACAGGACCCATCAAATAGCCACACTAGGGTTGAGCCACAACCCTAGTTAATGTGTCTAGCTACTCATAATAATGGAAGAAAATTTGTAATTAGAAGAAGAATGACCCATATAATATGTTTACAAGCTAATAATTGAAGATTCAATGATAAACCCACTATAAAATTATTCAAAAAATAGTTAAAAACCGCCATTCACTTGCTCAACTAAAAGTTAGATGACCTAAAAATCTTAAGTAGTGTTTATACAAGGCCAAATTTTCTAGAAAAAAATACCCATACGGAGGTACCGCGGACAGCAGAAAATGCATCGTGGTCGCGGTGAGAATTTTTGGATTTACTTTTGGGTCTCTGAATCTGGCAACCGCGTTCCGCATAAAATGCACTGCGGCCGCGGTGACTTCGCTACGGTCCACATAAAATGCTCTGCGGATCGCACTGGCTTCAATCGTCCAAACTCCCAACTTTTTAACCGCATAAAATGGATTGCGGCAATGAAGAGGATACTGAGAACGCAAGAAATTCTCCACGAAGCGCTCAATTTTAAACCCCAAAAGTGCATCTCTCTGAACTTTTCCAGCGCAGACCGCACTAAATGGTCTGCGGCTGCGGTGGATCTTTTGCAGCTGCAGTTGATTTTATGTTGCAGTAGTGCCTTGACTTGTTCTTGTTGCTTGTGCAGGTTTCACACCTTTTTAAGCTGGTTTTGACTAATTATCACCTTTTTTACCAAACCCTGCAAACAAGCACAATATGTAAGCCTTTGGGACTATTTGTATGCATTTTTAATCAAAACTCAAGTAAAAAGGACTGTAAAATGAACTAGAATCCTTAGTTACCAGGGCACTTTTGTTAGGGGCCATCCTCCTAGTACATTTTATTCAGCACTTCAGATATCCGATGGAGCTTCAGTAAGTCGTGGTCCTTATGTACCTCCTTCAGGGCAGCCAGCTCATAGTACACCGCCAGCTTCTATCAGAGCACCTCCTCTGCAGAGTTATTATTGTGCCAGCCAGCCTATAAGGGTTAGTCTCAGTTTCCTCAGCTGTAGTATCGGGATGGATATTTTGAGTGTGGTGAGTATGTGCTTATCCGAAGGACCAGTTCGAGGTTGATGGCTGTTCAGCTACAACATTAGGGTTCTTGTGCCATGTTCCTAGCACCGCCCACTCAGTCAGCTAGAGGTATGGTTCAGGGAGATATAGGTATGGGTCAACCCACTAGAGGTGTAGGTCAAGCGGTTAGAGGTAGAGGCCAGGCCGCTAGAGGTGAAGGCCAGCCATCAGGAGGCTGTCCCAGAGATATGGTTCATAGTGGTGGGACCCAGCCCTAATGTTTTGCTTTCCCAGCCAAGCTTGAGGTCGTTGCATCTGATGTTATTATCACATGTGCTGTTTGGTTTGTAGTAGAGATGATTCAGTTCTATTTGATTTAGGGTCTCCTATGTGTCTTCTTCTTTTGCTTCATATTTGGTTGTGCCTCGTGATTCATTGAGTGCTCCGGTATATGTGTCCACATCAATGGGTATTCTATTGTTATAGATTGTGTATATCACTCGTGTGGTTATTATTGGTGGTCTTGAGACTAGCATAGATCTCATACTTCTGGATATGGTTGATTTCGATGTCATTTTGGGGATGGATTGGCTGTCATCTTATCATGCTATATTGGATTGTCATACCAAGATTTGCCTCGATTAGAGTGGAGAGGTACTCCTGGTCATTCTATCAGTAGGGTTATCTCTTATATGAAGGTTCGGCATATGGTCGAGAAAGGGTGTTTGGCTTATTTGGCTTATGTTCGTTATTCTAGTACAGAGGTTCCTTCCATGGATTCTTTACCATTGTTCATAAGTTCCTAGACATTTTTCATGTAAACCTGCTAGGGATGCCACCTGACAAGGATATCAATTTTTGCATAGATTTGGCTCAGGGTAATCAGCCCATTTTTATCTTGCCATACCATATGGCCCCGTTAGAGCTGAAAGAATTGAAGGAGCAGTTGCAAGATTTGCTTGATAAGGACTTTATTAGACCTAGTGTCTCGCCCTGGGGTTGGGTCGATGAGGATGTGCATAGACTATCGGTAGTTGAATAAAGTCACCATCAAGAACAAGTATCCATTGCCGAGGATTAATGACTTATTTTATCAGCTTTAGGGTTCCAAGGTGTTTTCGAAAATCTATTTGAGGTCTAGGTACCATTAGTTGAGGATTAGGGCATTCGATGTCCCTAAGACAACTTTTCAGACTAGATATAGGCATTATAAGTTTCTAGTGATGTCATTTGGCTTGACAAATAGCCCAGTATCATTTATGGATTTGCTGAACCGAGTGTTCAAGCCCTATCTAGACTCCTTTGTGATTGTCGTTATTGATGATATCTTGATCTACTCCCGTAATAGAGAAGAGCAAGAGCAACACCTTTGGATCGTAAGTTTTAAAAATATGATTTTTATTTGAGTTTGATTGCTTTCTTAGGTCACGTTGTATCAGCAGAGGGTATTCAGGTGGATCCTAAGAAGATTGAGGAAGTCAAGCACTGGCCTATGCCCACATCACCTACAGAGATTCGGAGATTCTTAGGTTTGGCGGGTTATTACCGTCGGCTTGTATAAGGGTTTTCATCTATAGCAGCCTCGATGACAAGGTTGACCTAGAAAGATGCCCCGTTCAGGTGGTCGAACGAGTGTGTGGTGAGCTTTCAGAAGCTCAACACAGCTTTGACTATGGCATCGGTGTTGGTGTTGCCCATAAGTTCAAGGCCCTACAAAGTATATTGTGATGCATCTCGTATTGGACTTGATGCAATGTTGATGCACAATGGTAAGGTTATTGCATATGCTTCATGGCAATTGTAGATTCACGAGAAGAATTATCTAGTTCATGACTTGGAGCTAGCAACCATTGTTCACGCGTTGAAGATTTGGATGAATTATTTATATGGCGTGTAGTGTGAGGTGTTCACGGATCATAAGAGTTTGCAGTACTTCTTCAAGGAGAAGGAGCTCAATTTGAGACAACGAAGGTGGTTGGAGCTATTGAAAGACTATGATATCAACATCTTGTATAATCCCAGGAAGTCCAATGTGGTGGTCGATTCTTTGAGTAGGACGTCAGCTAGTATGGGCAGCCTTATGTATAATCCAGTCGGTGAGAGACCGTTTGCATTAGATGTTCAGGCTTTGTCCAATTAGTTTGTGAGGTTGGATGCTTCTAAGCCTAACCGTGTTTTAGCTTGCACAGTCGCTCGGTCTTGTTTGAGCGAATAAGGAAGTGGTAATATGATGATCCTTATTTGCTTGTCCTTAGGGACACAGTGTGGCACAGAGATGCCAAGCAGGTTACAGTTGGAGATGATAGAGTTTTGAGGATGCAGGGTCGTGTTTGTGTGCCTAATATGGATGAGCTTCGTGAGTTGATCCTAGAGGAGGCCCACAGTTCCCCGTGTCACACAACCTTTTTCTATCCCGAAAGGGGGTATATGGGACTTTTTCCAATTAAAGTGACAATAATCGAAACGAGATTATTTATTCAAGTTCAGAGTCGCCACTTGGGATAACTTATGGTATCACAAGTCACCGGTTTAAAATACTGAGTCAAGGAAGTTTGACTCTGGTTTACAGTCCGTGAAATACAGAAATTCGGGTAAGGAATTATATTAACAGGGAGAAGGTGATAGGCATTCCCAGGTTCCGTGGTTTTGGCACGGTCACTCAACTATTATTATTGGCCTAATTATCTGATTATTACATATTTAGAACCTATTGCATTTTTAACCTTTTAAAATCGTTTTCATGTATTTATGGAATAGATTGGAACAAGTTATGATTGTTGTATACTTGTTTGTTTTGTACACATTGCGAATCCTATCATGAGAACCATACTCACGATCTACAACATGTTTAATTGATTAGTAATTGAAGTTATGGTCAAGTCGCATGAAACGCGCACTCGCATTGGGAATTTGTATCATGACTATGCTACAGGAACCGTACACATGGTCACGATAATTTATTATTAATCGCTTTTAAAGCAACTAGCTCATGTTCATAATTGAATTGTTTCTTCCGAAAAAACACTTTGAGATTATTGCAAGGCCTTGAGTTATGTAAAATGTTGTGGAATAATTCAACCATTTAATAATTCCTTAGCTAGTTGATAATAATTAAATCTCTTATATTTACATTGATGCGCTGTACAAAATAACAAAAACAAAAATTAAAACAGTTAACGAAAAGGAATTAAATAGATGACTTTCTCCCCAGCCCAAGGATAAAACTGCATAATTAGCCTAGTCATCCAATTTCCACATTAAGCCAACAGATCGAGAAAACCAACAGATTGAGAACCTTTAAAGTAATTCAAAAACAATCCTATACTCTATTGTTGTCACATGAGTATATTAAGCTAATAAAAGAAATTCAAGTATATTTGTCACATAAGTGTATTAAGCTAATAAAAAGAAATTCAAGTATATTTGTCACATTAAACACCAAAAACATGACAACAATCAGATACAAACAGATAGTGTTATCAAAACTAAAACAAGGAAAGAGAAAGAATGAACCTCACTACCGAAATCATTCAAATCCAGATTAACAAGAGAAAACCCCATAACGAAACATCATCAAATCTTTGAACGAGCAATTGATCACACGACCAGAAATAAACTTGAACCAACACTGAAGAAAATCGACCCTCGACTTCTCTCCTTTTTAATTTCTCTACCTCTATTTTTCGACGAAAATCAAAGATATGAGAAGAGAAAGAAGAAACTTTTCCACACTATTGCTGCACTCATTTTGTATTGAAGATAGTTGCCGGTGGTCGTCGGTGTGAAATGACGTGTGTGAGGAGAAGGGATAGAGGCGTGAGGGTGCTGGTGCAATTGTTTTCTGGGAGGTTTTCCGGCTTGGACGTCGGCTGTTGTGAGACGATGGCGAGGGAGGCCGGTTTTTGTTTGTTTGGTCGCTGGTTTCTGCTCGGGTGAGTGTGTGTTGAAGTTGCTGGGAGATGAGCTGGGGTGAGCAGCTGCGGCTGTTGTTCTTGTGTAGGTAAATGGTGGTCGTTTGGCAGTGTAGGGTTAAGGATGTATGGTAGTTTGCGGCTGTTAAGAGCAGATGGAGACGATGGCTATCGTTCTATAGGTTCTAGGTATTTCTCATGGTTGCTTTTTTTTGTTGTTGAAGAAAAAGCTCGAGGAGGAGCTAGAATGGCTTTAATAGAGTCTTAGGGTTCTAGGTTGTTAGGTTTTTTTTTTGTGTTGAAGATGGAGATATGAGGGGTCTCGTTTGGGTGAGGGTGAGGGCTCCAGATTTTGGTGTCTGTTCGGCCGTGTCCTCTGTAGGGGAATTAGGTTGGTCCAAGGAAGAAGAAGGGTCTTAGGGTGTGTGTATTCTCGATCAGAAACGGCTGCCCCTCCTTTTTGTTAAAAAATCGAATCTCTCTTATAGAAAAGGGGTCAAATTAGGTCTTAGGGTTAGGTTAGTGGGTAATGGGCTAAGGGTAATTGGGCTTGAATTTAGGAAATTGGGTTGTACCATGTCTGTTGGGTTTGAATCTAGGCCAAGAAGACCAAATAATGCAATATATCTATAAAGTGTAAAATTCACTCTTAATTAAAATAAACTGATACAAAACTAAATACTAAAAGCAAAACTAATTTTTGTATATTTTAAATTTTATGAAAGATAGATAAACCAAAATAACTAAATAAAAATATCATTAGCTAAATAAGAGAATTTTTTTTTGTAAATTTCATTTTTGTGATAAAATAAAGCAAAAGGGTCAAAACTAGTTAAAATAGCAATATTATACCTAAACTAAATATTTAAATGCAAAAATATATGAAATCTCGGGGAGGGTCAAAAATTACATGTCTACACCCGGTATTCTATTCATTTAGGCGACACTAAAATGTATCAGGACTTGCAGCAGCATTATTAGTGGAGGAGGATGTAGAAGGATATTGATGCATATGTAGCTCGGTGTTTCAATTATCAGCAAGTAAAGTACGAGCATCAGAGACCTGGTGGATTGCTTCACAACATTGAGATTCCTGAGTGGAATGGGGAGCGTATCACTAAGGACTTCGTTGTTGGACTCCTACGGATTCAGAGAAAGTTCGATGTTGTATGGGTTATTGTGGATACTCTGACTAAGTCAGCCCATTTCATTCATGTGGCAGTTTCCTATTCTTCGGAACGGTTGGCAGAGATCTATATCCATGAGATTGTTTGTCTTCATGGTGTGCCTGTGTCTATCATTTTTAATCGAGGTACGCAATTTACCTCGCATTTCTGGAGGGAAGTACAGCTTGAGTTGGGTACGTGGGTCGAGTTGAGCACAACATTTCATCCTCAGATGGACGGACAGTCCAAGTGCACTATTCAGATCTCGGAGGATATGCTCCACGCCTACATTATTGACTTTGGAGGTTCTTGGGATCAGTTCTCTCCGTTAGCGGAGTATGCCTACAACAATAGTTATCTCTCGAGCATCCAGATGGCTCCCTATGAGGCATTATATGGTGGACGGTGTCGATCGCCGAGTGGGTGGTTTGACCCAGGGGAAGCTCAGTTATTAGGTACAAACTTAGTGCAGGATGCCTTGGATAAGGTTAAGATAATTTAGGATAGACTTCGTACAACTCAGTCCAGGCAAAAGAGTTATACCGACTGTAAAGGTTCGTGATGTGAGCATCCATGGTCAGAGAGAGTGTGTTGCTTGGGGTGTCACCCATGAAGGGAGTGATGCAGTTTGGGAAGAAGGGCAAGTTAACCCCTAGGTTCATTGGGCTCTTTGAGATTCTTTGGATAGTGGGTGAGGTGGTTTATGAGCTCGTATTTCCATGCAGTTTATCAGATGTGGATCTAGTGTTTCATGTGTCTATGCTCTGGAAGACCACGGCGATCCATCTCACGTGTTAGACTTCAGCACTGTCTAGTTGGATAATGATTTGACCTACGAGGAGGAGCCAGTAGCTATTCCAGACCAGCACGTTCGTTAGTTGAGATCGAAAAGTTATCCTTCGGTTCGTGTGCAGTGGAGAGGTCACTGTGTGGAGGCAGTTACCTGGGAGTCCGAGTCCGATATGCGGAGCAGATATCCCCATCTTTTCACCGGTTCAGGTACTTTTCTATGTCTGTTCGAGGACGAATGGCTATTTTAGAGGTAGAGAATGTGATGACCCAAAGGGTCATCTTTTGTTTTAGAACTCGAATCCGTGTTCTGAGATCTTTAGAACCTGAGTTTATCTGTCCTCGATTTGCAAGCGTAGTCCGGATGTGATTCCGAAAAGCCTTTATTTGGAAAATTTATGAAATAACAATTTTTGGCCTAAAAAGTTGACTTTTGTTGACTTTGGTAAATGTTTTAGGTAAACAGACTTGTACACCTGTTCCGACGGTCCCGGAATCGAATTCTGAGGTCCCTAGCCCGAGAAATAAATTTTAAAAGGAAATTGATAAGGCTAAAAATGTAATAATTTAAAAGATTTGATCTTGTTGGTATCGGGCCCATATTTTGATTTTGAAGCCCGGTAAAAGTCCGTTATGATATTTATACCTTATATGTGAAATTTGGTGAAAAACGGGACTGATTTGACGTGTTTCAGACCTTTAGTTGAAAAGTTAGAAGTTTTGAAAGTTTCTTGAAAATTCATGCAATTTGGTATTAAATTCATAGTTCTAGGTGTTATTTTGGTGATTTGATCGCGCGAGCAAGTTCGTATGAAGTTTTAAGACTTGTGTACATGATTGGTTTGGAGCCCCGAAGGCTCGGGTGAGTTTCCGATTGGCTACGGATTTATTTGGAATTAGAAAATATTGCTGGTATGCTTTAGCTTGTTGCAGGCCCCTGATCTCGCAATTGCGAGATCAGGCATCGCAATTGCGAGCCCTTCAGGGGTTGCGTTTGCGAGCCTTTCATCGCTTGCGATTAGAAGGATGGGTCGGCAGAGTTCCCAATTGCGAAGGGAGACTGGGAGCGGTATGATTACAAATACGATCTTCTACTCCCATATGCGATTAAACATTGTAATCGCAAATGCGACACTATCCTCGCATTTGCGAGGGCAGCAGACTATGAAGGGCTTTGCATTTCGTATTTGCGAGCTTCGCATTTGCGAATCTCTGGTCACAGATGCAACATCTGCAGCAGATAACTTTGGACTTCGATGGGTTCATTTTCCCATTTTCTAAAACCTAAACTTCAAGAGGCGATTTTTCAAAGGCTAGTTCTTCCCCAAATCATAGGTAAATGATTCTTAATTTATTTCTTTCAATCTTTTACTTCTTTTCACAAGATTTCATCCTAGACTCTAGGGTTTTTCATTGTAGAATTGGGGATTTTGGGTAGAAGTTAGAAATTTAGAAATTTGGGGATTTAGACCTCAAATTGAGGTCGGATTCCAAAATCAATTGTATATCCAGGCTCGGGGGTGAATGAGTAATTGGGTTTTGGTCCAAATTTTGGATTTTGACCAAGCGAACCCAGGGTCGATTTTTGACTTTTTGGGGAAAATATAGGGAAACCTATAATTATGCATTAAAATTGATTTCTTTAGCAGTAATTGATGTTATTAAGTTAATTATGAGAATGTACATGTGCATTGGAGGAGGATCGAGAGGTAAAGCGGTAATTGAGATTTGAATTGCCCGTTGATCCCCGACTTGATTTCTATGTGAAATTACATGTGCATAGCGTATAGGTGAGGTGAAGATTACCCATGCACCGCCAAATTATTTATTCAGCATGTTCCCTTCCCCATTCCCAATATATTATCTTCATGTCTTAACTGTTTCATGATTATAGATGCTTCCATGTCTAATTGCTTATGTTAGATGTTGTTTTCTTTATTGAAGATATTAGTTATTCCATAGTTGCATTGTGTTACATTATTGGTTTGAGATGGCTTACAGGTGTTTCATTAATTCGATTGGTCTCGTTGTGTAGTCATAACAGAGTGAGATTTCATAATTATATAGTCTTCTGTTTTACATGGTTTGAGGTTTAAAAATTGTGAGGGGTTTTTGAGCTAAACTGTGAAATTTCTATTTTTATTATGTGATCGGTATTGATATTGTATAGGGTTGCACCCTGCAACAGGAGGAATAAGGGTGAAATGTGATTGTCTGGTGGGATCAGGTTGTGTGGCGCAACAAGTAGTAATAAGGGTGAACATGTGGGATCGAGTTGCACGTTGCAACAAGAGGAATAAGGGTGATATATCAAGGAGTAATAAGGGTGGACCGGTGGGATCGGGTTGTACACTGCAACAAGGAGTAATAAGAGTGAATGTTCATATTATTACTAAGTATATGTTTAGGATCTAGAAGTACGCCGCATCATTTTGTTGCTTATGTATTTTTCCCTCTACTGTGATTCTATTCTGTAGTATTGTAATTCTCTTAAGGATTGGTTATAGCTGATTATTGGCAAGATAATTGAGTTTCGTAGTTATTTTACTGCAAATTGATGTTCCAGTTCACTCTGCACTTCCTTTTGCTTTATTATCAATTGTATGCAGGTTATATCGTAAATGTCCTGGATTAGCCTCATTACTACCTTGTCGAGGTTAAGCTTGGCACTTACCAGTAAATGGGTTGATTGTACTGATACTGCACTCTGCACTTTCTGTGCAGATCTTGGAGCTAGTTGTGGCTAATCGAGAGGTCGGTTGCAAGCATTCATCAAGGAGACCCAAGGTAGTTCTGTAGGTGGAGGCAGACCCTAGCGTCCCTTCCTATGTTCTACATTTCTATTTTTCTTTATTTTAAGACAGATGTGCTTTTCTTTCAGACCATTATTGTAGCCCTTCGTAGAAATTTCATGGATTGTGACACTACTTTCTGGGTGGTAACTGTCTCGGTTTTGTTAATAGTATAAGGATAATCGGTTAAATATGTACTTCTGCCTTAATTTCTGTCTGAATTAGCCTTTGTTAATTTTAACTATAAACATGTAAAGGAAAAAGGTAATTATAACTCTAACGTTGGATTGCCCAGTGAGTGCGATATTAGGCGCCATCATGGTCCCGACGGTGGGAAATCTGGTTCGTGACAGAAAGGCTTCTCTAAGAACTTCTTCAAATCTAAACCCTTTAGAATTGGGGGTGCCCTTAGTGTTTGATCAACCCATGAGTTGTATGTTTCTAACTTTTTATCATTAGCTTCGATTTACTTTTCTCCTGATTCGACCCGTTTAGTGAGCTCCTCGAGCATCTTCATGATTGCGGGTTCAAATCCCGATCCATTATCGTTCGATTTATTCAGTATAGGTCGACCCTATGAACAACTTCCTATGATATATCGAGTTTGATTCTGCCTAGTGATCGATTATGATTTTTGAGTTGCGCTATTGCAGACTGCTAAGTTTGTAACATTTCAAATATCATTCGACGGCTAATCCCACCTTCTTCACCACTTTGTACGTTCTGATTGGCTACCCGGGCGTCTCTGCAGACACTATTCTCAGGATCGGCGCCTAAATTTCCATGAATGACAACACGAGAACTGACATCAACTGGATGTGCAGACTGTGGTCCGTCGGGATCGATTGGAGGTACTCCATTTCCCGCGACGACTATGTGCTCATTCTCGCCATGAAGATCAAGGCCAGTATTCGAGTGAGTGGGAACTGCTTGAGAGTTCGACGTGTTGATTCATGTAATCAAATACACTTATGAGAACAAGCATAAAAGTAATGTGTGTGTTATGAGGATTAATACTAGGAAATCACTATTATACTTGGCCCCACGGTGGGCGCTAAACTGTTTACCGTAAAAAATGGATAACAATTAAACTTATAATATAATTTTTAGGATATGCAATTTTGCATATAAATGCAAAGATTAGTGATGGAAATTGACAATAATATAAAGCAAACCAGCGTTTGAACAGAGCCCTTGAGCTTGAATACCGTCGAGCCAGTTATGGAAGGATAATTAAAAATGCAACAAGTTGATAAATAAGAGAATGTAAATTAAAGAGTATCTGTAGAGAGTGTTGTGTTTCTCTTATGTACGTGAATATAAGGTGATTACAAAGTGATCAGAACCCTTTTTATATAGTAGAGGAATCCTATCTAAGGTACAATTCTAATTACGAAAGTAAATCCCATGATTGGCCTAAATAACTGCCCTTGGTTTGATCTGTTTCGGGATTTCTTTCATGATCTTCGATCGGTTATGGATATCTCGCCTTTCCGTTACTGCACTTCATCCGAAGTCTGTCATATTTGATCTCGATCGTTGTTGGCCTAGATCTCGACGAGCACCTCAATTTTTGAGCTTGAGACCTTATCTTCGTGCTCTAGCCTGATCCATTACGAGACTAACCCTCAACGTAATTCCCTAGTCTCGATTAAATGGCGAGATTGGGAAAGCCCTATTTTAAACATACACACATGTCTAGTGTTTCTTTTCCCTACTAATCTATATTTTATAATAATCATAGAATTTACCGCTTTAGGGCTTAGTGATCAATGAGATTGTATTAATTTTAATTTAGAGTCATTCGAGTCTGAAATATTAACAATATATTTCTAAACCTGTCAAGTTTTAATCAATATCTTGAGCTTTTAAGTAAAAAAAAGGTAAGAAGGGAAAAACCAAAAAAGGGTAAAAGTGAATAAAGTAAGTAAATGCAAATCGATTAGGAAAAAGCAATCATCAAAGCCTAACTAGGGGCGGTAATTTAAGCTCAAACTCATCCAAACCATCTAACCCATCCAGAGATTAATGGATTGGACTACAAATATTTTAGCTCATGGGTCTATCTGGGCTGAGCCCAAGTTAACCCACTATTTTTAGCACATTCTGACCCATGAAGCAACCCAAATACAACCCGTGAAGCTCACCTTAAACAAAGGAATCTCAACCCAACTTATCTAGAAATTTACTTAGTAGTCCCATCATTATTTTTTGTATCTAAGTTTAAAATTATAAATCAAAGTACTTAGGTTTTAAGGTGTGTTTGGTATGTTGGAAAATATTTTCCGGAAAATACTTTCCCATTTTCCACTGTTTGGTTCCAAAGCAAAAAAAAAATTACATTTTTTATTTTCAATTTTCTGTTTTCTGTTTTTCGTTTTTCTGCACCACCCCACCCCCTCCCCTCCCCCCAACTGAGTCCGAAACCTAAAAGCCAATATTTTGGATTCAAAATACATTTTTACTGTGTTAAAAAAATATTTTTCTATATATACGTTGTATTATACCGCACTATAGTTTAACAGTGTTTATGCA